>MU710337.1:2022-13253 GCA_026770625.1 Nicotiana glauca | reverse complement strand
GGGGGGTGTATTTATAGTTTTTCAAAGGGGTGTTAATTTTTTTAAAAAAATCCAAAAATGGGCTATTTGTGAAATTCTACCATTGGGCAACGAACATAATGGGAAAAGGACCGTTTCCAACGGTCAGATGTTAGGCCCACCATTAAAAAAAAATTAGTTAGCCGTTATACCGATCGGGCCGGGCCGGGCCGGGCCGGGCCGGGCCGGTTAACTGGCTGAACAGTAAAAATTGTTGATCGGATTTTACTGGTCCGGTTAACCTGTAGGATTTAAGAAAACAGACCAATCCCTACCCCTTTAACCCAGCCCTACCCATCCCCTTGTACCGATCCGAGTCGGTTCCCATTTTTACCGGTCTGGGCCGGTCCAAAAATGGGCTGACCCAGCCCGTTGGACACCCATATTCTGAATTGATCTCATGCCTTCTGGTGGCTGAGCAACTAATACCCTTTTGCTGAAAAAATTATGAAGCCTGTCCTACAGGGTCAGCTCTGCTTCCTAAAGCGAATATGGTAGCAAGACGTGATAAGTCTGGAAAAAGATAGAATAATTATCATGGCCAGATGAATGTACGTGGGCATGAAAATGGAAAAAGGCAATATGATAATGGTCATCGTGGTGGTAATGGCAAACGAGAGAACAATATGGATTCTCAAAACAATCTTTCAAGAGGCAAAAGCGGTAACTACCACCGTTGTGGCATGAAAGATCATTGGAAAATTGAATGTCGTGCACCTAAGCATTTTGTCAGGCTTTATCAAAACTCCATCAAAAGAAAGGCAAATAACGTTGGAGCATCTTCTGCTAACGCCACAGTGAAGTCTTGCTTGACCTTTAAAAATGATTTTGAGGCAGGACCTTCAAACAAAAATGAGGACAATGCCGAGGCAAATCTTACTTTGAATGATGATGATTTCGAAGGCCTCGATGATCTTACTCATTTGGAAGTTGAACACTTCTTTGGAGATCATAACTAAAGTTTGATCATTTTACTAGGGAATGCAATTATGTTGTTATTTTTTTTCATTATTTTTTTATCTCGTTCTAAAGTTGTTTCTATTTTCAAGTATTAATTAAGTTGTCTTATGTTGTTGTGATATTGTTACTTTTTTCGTATTTCTCATGGTGTACTTTTATTTTTTTATGGAGAAAATAAAATTCCCTAGTCTTCAATTGGATCCAAGATGAGTAATGAAGATTTATGCCTTTTGGATAGTGTTACAACTCACACAATATTAAGAGAAAAGAAAATTTTCTCTTATTTGGTTATGAAAAGGCATATGTTAATACAATATCTGGTAGTATAAGTTAATTGAGGGTTGTGGAAGAGCGACCTTATTACTACTTGGAGGAACGATATTAACTATTAATAATACATTGTATTGTAGTAAGTTTCAAAGAAAGTTGTTGAGTTTCAAAGCTATTCGCCAAAATGGCTACCATATTGAGACCTCAAACAAATGAAAGGTTTTTATATTACAACAATAAAAGTGGGGAAAAAATTGTGCACAAAAAATTACCCGCGTTTTCTTCTGGGTTATACCACACAAACATTGGTGTGGTTGAATCATATACCATAGTAAACAAAAGGTTTACTACTTCTAATAATTTTATCGTTTGGCATGACCGGTTGGGTCATCCCAGTTCTAACATGATGCACAGAATAATGGAGAATTCAAATGGGCACACATTGAAGAACAAGAAGGTTCTTCAATTTAAGAAATTTTCTTATGCTGCTTGTTCTCAAGGAAAATTGGTTATTAAACCATCATCAACTAAAGTTGGGATTGAATCCCCTATATTTCTGAAATGTATATAGGGTGATATTGTAGGCCTATACACCCTCCATGTGGATCATTCAAACATTTTATGATCTTGATAGACACATCTACAAGATGTCATATGTGTGCTTATTGTCAACTCGTAATATGACATTTGCGAGATTATTGGCCCAAATAATAAGCTTAAGATCATAAGTTACAGATTATGCAATTAAGATAATTTATCTTGATAATGCCGGTAAATTTACATCTCAGGCCTTTACTGATTATTGTATGGCCACTGGAATAAAAGTTGAGCATCCGATTGCTCATGTTCACACTCAAAATGGTCTAGCAGAATCATTGATTAAATACCTCCAATTAATAGCTAGACCATTGCTAATGAGGATAAAACTTTCCTTTTAGTGTGGGACATGCTATTTTGCATGCAGCAGTACTTGTGCGCATAAGGCCAACCAGTTATCATGAAGTCTTCCCATTACAGTTGGCTTTTGGTCAGGAGCCAAATATTTTCCATCTAAGAATTTTTGGATGTGAGGTATGTATTCTAATTGCTCCACCACAACGCACAAAGATGAGTCCCTAAAGAAGGTTGGAAGTATATGTTGGTTATGAATCTCCTTCTATTATTAAATATCTGGAGCCTATGACAGGAGATTTGTTTACTGCCAGATTTGCTGATTGTCATTTTGATGAATCAGTTTTTCCAATATCAGGGGGAGAAAATAAACAGCTAAAAATAGAGATGATTAGAATATATTATCTTTATCTCATTTGGATCCTCGTACAAAGCAATGTGAATAAGAAGTTCAAAAGATCATTTATATGCAAAATATTGCAAATCGATTGCCAGATGCATTTACTAACCTTCCACGGGTTACTAAATCGCATATTCCAGCTGTAAATGCTCCTATTCGAGTTGATGTCTATCTAGGCAGTATGATAATGCAAATGAGTTTAGGCCACGCCTTAAACATAGTAGACCAATCGGTTCCAAGGGTAAGAATCCCCGAAAAAGAAAAGGAGCAAATGGTCAAGTTGAACATAACAAGGAGGCAATTGCTCAAGAGGATTATAAAGACATAATAATTGATAAGACCTCACATGATGTTCTAGTACCTGGAAATGATGAAAATGAAGAGATCTCAATAAGTTATATCTCTACGGAAAAAAGGTGGAACCGAAATAATATTGTTGTCGACAATAATTTTGCATATAATGCTGTAGTTAAAGTAATGCAGCAAGATGAGGATCTTGAGCCAAAATCTGTCGATGAATGTAGACAGAGAAATGATTGGCCAAAATGGAAAAAAGCAATTCAAGCGAAATTGGCTTTACTCGAAAAACGTAAAGTTTTCGGACCAATAGTCCGAACACCTGAAGGTGTCAAACTAGTGGGTACAAATGGGTTTTTGTGCAAAAACAAAATGAGAAAGGTGAAGTCGTAAGATATAAAGCACGACTTGTGGCATAGGGGTTTTCACAAAGGACTTGCACTGATATATGGAGACATACTCTCATGTGGTAGATGCAATTACCTTCATGTATCTAATAAATCTGGTAGTCCATGAAAAGCTTGGTATGCGATTGATGGATGTTGTCACAGCCTACATATATGGCTCACTGGACAATAATTTTCTTATGAAAATCCCTGAAGGATTTAAAGTTCCCGAAGCACATGAAAGTTAAAGGGAAACTTGTTCAATAAAGCTTCACAAATCCTTATACGGATTGAAGCAATCAGGGAGGGATTGATACAATCGCCTTAGCGAGTATTTGCTAAAGGAAGGGTACAAAAATGACCCTATTTGTCCTCGTGCCATTGTTTAGAGGTTTGGATATGAATTTGTCATCATAGTTGTGTATATTGATGACATGAATATTATTGGCACTTCTAAAAAGCTTCCAAAGGCTGTAGAGTGTTTGGAGAAAGAATTTGAAATGAAAAATCTTGGTAAGACAAAATTTTGCCTTGGCTTACAAATTGAGCATGTAATAAATGAAATTTTTGTCCATCAATCAACATGTACTGAAAAGGTTTTAAAGAGATTTTACATGGATGATGCACATCCATTGAAAATACTCCAATGGTTGTGAGATCGCTTGACATAAATAAAGATCCATTTCGGCCTCAAGAAAATGATGAAAAGCTCGTTGGCGATGAAACTCTATATCTGAGTACAATTGGGCACTGATGTATCTTGTCAACAGCACCCGACCATATATTGCTTTTGCATTAAGCTTGTTAGCAAGATTCAGCTCCTCTCCAACAAGAAGACATTTTAAGCATATATTTAGATATATTCGGGAAACTATAGATATGAGAATGTTTTATTCTAACTTATTCAAGTCAGATATGATTGGCTATGCCGATGCAGGTTATTTGTCTGATCCACATAAAGCCCGATCTCAAATAGGATATTTATTTATATATGGAGGTACATCTATATCATAGCATTCAATGAAACAAACAATAGCTGCCACATCTTCAAATCATGTTGGGATAATAGCCATTTATGAAACTAGTCGGAAATGTGTTTGGTTGAGATCAATGACTCAGCATATTCAGGAAATATGTTGTTTTCTTATGAAAAAAGATAATCCAACTACACTATATGAAGACAATGCTGCTTGCATTGCTCAACTGAAAGGAGGATACATCAAATGAGACAGAACGAAGCACATTTTACTAAAGTTCTTTTTCACACATGGTCTTCAACAAAATGGTGAAATTAATGTTCAACAGATTTGTTCATGTGAAAATTTGGCCGATCTGTTCACTAAGGCATTACCAACGTCAACATTTGAGAAGTTGAGACAGAAGATTGGAATACGACGTCTAAGAGATAAAATGATATTTTCATGAGGGGGAGTAAGATACACGTTGTACTCTTTTTCCCTTAGCTTAGGTTTTGTCCACTGGATTTTCATGGTAAGGTTTTTAACGAGGCAACAAATAAAGCGTATTACAGATATGTGTACTCTTTTTCCTTCGCTAAGATTTTTTTTCCACAAGGTTTTTCTTAATAAGGTTTTAACGAGGTATATTATCTATTTTTGGATATCCTAAGGGGATTGTTGTAAAACATATAATAATTTTGATGTCCACTACTCCACTACTTTTACCTATGATGTGAATAACCTCCCACTACTCATCACTATTATGTTTATAACTCCCACACCTCCATAACAAATCCCATGATCTTTCCCCGTAATCTCAATTATTAATGACATGTTTAAAATAATCCTTTTGTAACTTTCTACTAATAGTATAAATAACGCATGAAATATGATATGGGATATACTTGAACACTTATAAAATAAGAAAATTATCTCTTTCTTTTCTTATTCTATTATCTTTTTGAGCTTATATTTCTTAACAAAGCATTAATAGTTATCCTTTTTCCATTTTGTGGAAATAGACTTGAGACCGGCCTTCGTGGAACTAAAGAGTCAAGGAGGACTGTTGAATGAAGCGAGAAAATGACAGTGAGGATAATTTTCGCGGAAAAACGGGATCAGATGAGTCAGTAATTGTAAAAACCCTAGTCTTCCGTAGCTTCTAGAAACTCGCAGCTCCCGATTTGCTAAGACACTCTGCTTCTTTGGAAATTATTACTTTGTGCCTTCCTCAGAGGTGGGAACGAGACTTCTCGACCTTTCTCAGGGTATGTGCTTCACTCTCTCTTCACATAGAAACACTCATATTGTGTGTAATATTGCTATATGGACTGTGATCACTTGTTTATTTTTATTTAGGGTTAATTTTGTTTACTTGTCAACTTCATTTCATCTTTATCGTATCATAAGATCAATGATTGTGAAGTTCACCTTACTTAATAATTGTGATATAGAACGTTTATTTGAGCCTTAGTTTCATTTTCATATTGATATACTCCATCTATTATATAATTGGTTACTTATTGCACTGAATAATAGTTTGGTTGAGAATAGTTGAGATCATTGCTTATTTCCTTCTTCTGTGCCTAGTTTTGATTATTTATACTTCTGATTTGAGTTTGAACTTTGAAAAATATTACTCTCTTTTGGTAATATTGATAAATATATTAGTAATTGATATTATTTACGTGTTTAGCGTCTATTTGTTTTGGAATAGTGCTTTGCTTTTCTGATCCAAAACATTTTTCTTTCATTACCTAATTTATTTGTTGATTCCTGTAAATAAAGAGTAATTGTCAAATAATTGTTTCTAACTTTGCTCGTATTGAATTATTTGGTAAGTATTCTATTGTGTTTGCTTAGATTTCCTACTTTATCTCATGTTCGTGCGGATGTGCTTTTATTGGTAGGGTTTGACTGCTTAGTCATTAAAATTCTGTGCTCCAATTTTTGAAATATTTTCGCTACTTGAACTGAAATTTTAGACATTGTTGCTTAATTATGTGCTTGATCCTTGTTGGAAGCTTCCCTTCACCACTTGCTTGTACTTTAGGGAAATGCTTCAGTTATTATTGATTTCTGTGCAGGTCATAGTATTGACTTACAAACATGGGGGACGGGTCACCACGCCCATCTGTAATTCAAAAAATACACGGGCATTTGCACCTCTTCTCTCTAATATCTCCCCCCAAACATTCTAAGCATGCTGGTTCACACAACATGACTGGTGGGTATGTTAATGAAGTTATACGGGGTTCTTTTATGTCGAGTTGCCAAGCCAATATCCTGGAAGTCCAGTCATTGCGCAACCCTATTCTCATACAGGCCCCATCTGAAGAGAAGAAAGCTAACAGTTTTGTCGAGGATTTTGTCATGGGAGGGGTTTCTGCTGCAGTGTCTAAGACAGCTGCAGCTCCAATCGAGAGAGTCAAGCTCTTGATTCAGAATCAGGATGAGATGATAAAAGCTGGTAGACTTTCTGAACCTTACAAAGGGATTACGGACTGCTTTGGCAGAACTATTAAGGATGAAGGCGTCATTGCTCTTTGGAGAGGCAATACTGCAAATGTCATCAGATACTTCCCGACTCAGGTTGGCAGTCCTAACTTTCTGTTGGTTGGTCCCTATTCATTCTGTCTACAATTTCAATAGCTACTTAAACTTTTCCCTACACTTAGCTGAGGTACTTATCTGCTTTTTGATTGCCTTTTAGTCCAAAGATTGCTGTTACTTACCTACGAGACAGTTACAAAGGCATACTACAACAGAATATAGATCATGCGAATTAGTTTTGCCATCATTACTTCGAAGCTTTTACTGTTATTGTTGTATTGACTTTGAGACGTCATGATCTGTCTAAGGATGTGCCTTATCTTGGCCATAGTGTCTGTACATTTGTGTATCTTACCTATTTTTGTGGTCGCTGGGACATCATTATGTGTCCTCCTGGATAAGTCCTGGATTTGAGTACATTTTGCCATCATTACTAAAATGCATTATTTATTTGTTATAATGATTGTGAAACTTTATGAATCTTTCTTCTGTTATAAAATTATCAAAAAAGCTAAGAAGAGGAGGACTTGAGAGTATCATTGGTACATTTGAGTTGTTTAAACAATTTCGTGGCCATCACTACATCAGTTTGTGTTCTTAGGATCACTAATTCCTGAAATTTTTGAATATATACATTTTGCTTTATTGATAATACGGTTAAAAATTCATAAATCTCTCCAGTGATGTGCATTACCAAATAAGGAAAAAAGACGAGGACTTGAAAGTGGTATAGGTAGATTAAGTAGTAAATTTGTGCCCACTAATGCAGCAGCTTTTGTCCTTCAGAATTACTAATTCGTAGATTTGTCTTTTGCAGGCCTTGAATTTTGCTTTTAAAGATTACTTTAAGAGACTGTTTAATTTCAAAAAGGACAGGGATGGCTATTGGAAGTGGTTTGCAGGAAACTTGGCATCTGGTGGTGCTGCTGGTGCCTCATCCCTTTTGTTTGTGTATTCCTTGGATTACGCGAGAACGCGTCTTGCTAATGATAATAAGGCTGCGAAAAAGGGTGGTGAGAGGCAGTTTAATGGTCTGGTTGATGTTTACAGGAAAACTCTCAAATCAGATGGTATTGGGGGGCTTTATCGTGGATTCACCATCTCATGTGTGGGAATCATTGTTTACCGTGGTCTGTACTTTGGGATGTATGATTCACTTAAACCAGTTGTTCTAGTTGGTGACTTGCAGGTATCAGAAATCTGAATTCTGGTTCAGCGTCCCCTTTATTTTATAAAGTCATATTTTAAGCACTCTTATTCATATACTGGGTTCTTTTGTCCTTTTGATGCACGCAGAATTTCACTCCATTTTGTCAATAATTTATTAGCCATATGTAATTTATTGTTTGAGATGTGGGTACATTATCTGTCAAATTTTGGTGATTCGATTCAGGTTATTCATGAATTAACCATTTGACTCTGTGTGTATGGATTACGTATGATCAGTCCTCATCTGTTGAATCATACCATCTACATTTGGAACTGAAGGATGGATCTGCCATCTCATTGCTATTACCTTTAGTTTCTGTTTCCACAAAGTGGCCGGTATTAACGGTACTGCAATTTTTTGGTATTTACAGGATAGCTTTTTCGCGAGTTTCTTGTTAGGTTGGGGTATCACTATTGGTGCTGGTTTGGCTTCTTATCCAATTGATACGGTGCGTAGAAGAATGATGATGACTTCTGGAGAAGCAGTCAAGTACAAGGGCTCAATGGATGCATTTACTCAGATTGTTAAGAATGAAGGCACTAAATCACTTTTCAAAGGTGCTGGAGCAAATATTCTACGTGCTGTTGCTGGTGCAGGTGTTCTAGCGGGGTACGATAAGCTGCAGCTCATTATGTTTGGAAAGAAATATGGATCTGGTGGCGGTGGTTGATTTAGTATGGTGATGATGACGAAATGATTGTCCTTTGTCTGTGTATTTTTCCTCGGTTGTCCCAGTGCTTTCAAATGATTTTCTAGAACAATGTCACATTGGTTTGAATTCTCTTGAAAGTTTATGCAGGAACTGTAATTTCCTTGAAGTTGTTTTCCTTGTTGCTATGAAACTCTTGAAACTGCTGTATATTTATAGTTGTGTATTATGCAGAAATTGATGTAAAGTTTTACTTTCTGCTACTCCATAGCAGAAATTACGATGGGGATCACAAGAACGAAGCAAGGAAAGTGCAAACTATTTGCCGAGTTTGATTGTAGTTGGCATGCAAATGAAGCTTCATCTCTTTAACATGTTTTGATAAAGATAAGAGAACAGTTGTTGTCTATTCTCTTTCTGGTGATGTTTCAAGTTTCAACAGAAATATCACAACTTCGTAAATTTTTTTTTTTCATCGAAAACTTTTATGAGAATTGAGCCATACGATCTTGGCTGTCCTAGGAGTGATGCAATCCATCTGATGTACGATATTTTTCTCTTATTTCCTAAACTTCTGTTTGTAGCAATAAGCCTATAACTATCATTCAACAAGACAATATATAATCATTGTTGTCCCCGTGATGCTTTGACAAAAGCTCCTCTAGCTGATGGCTGACCCAGCACAAAATTTTTCATCTAAAAACCTTGTTAGAAACATAAAATTCAAGTTAAGATTCTGTCTGCCCTCAACTCTACTGTGTTCCTATCTAATCCCACTTCAAACAACTCAGAAAGCTACCTGTAAGGAGGGAAGTCTCTATCGTTTACATCTTCTAACTCTACTTTGTCTACAAATAGCATGATCATTCAACACATTGAATTTTCATATCTTGCTGTAGAGGTTTTAGGATCTAGAATCCAAGAAATTTCGTATAAACCATCTGATAAGGGTGTGAAAACATGGGGTACATCATAAAAACATAATTAGGTTGGCAACTATTTCTGACAGTTGCTAGGTTGCTGTTATTTTGGTTGTTGTGAAATGCACTAATCCTAGCAGGAGGTAGTGACTACATCATTAACCAGAGGACTTAAAATTGAAAAATAAAGGATATCACACCTTACAAAAACCAAGAGAGGCTGTTAATTAATTGCTTGCATTGCCAGTCTTTAACAAAAGATGGCTTCATTTTCCTTTCCCATTACTACTACTGCCTTTGTTCTCTTTCTTCTAAGTCTCACCTCCAATATGTTCAACAATAAGTTAGTAGGGCCAATACCTTATAGTATTGCTGGATTAGCTCATTTGGAGCTACTAAAGTTAGCACATAACATGATGAATGGAATTGTGCCAGAAGGGATATGTGTCTTGCCTAAACTATCAAAGTTCACATTCTCTTATAACTATTTTTGTGAGGAGCAAGGAATTTGCAGCAATTTGACATCAAAGGGTATAGTGTACGATGATGTCGGAACTGTTTGCCACAAAAGCCTCTTCAGAGAAGCAAGAAGGAATGTGACCCTGTGGCTGAGCATCCCATAGACTGTTTTGCACTTCATCGTGGCACTTGATTTTGGTACTGAGTTGGTTCTGCTGATAATGTGACTTAATAAGTTTTCTTTTATTTTTATTTTTTCAAATTTAGTAGCTAATCTATCTATATCTACATTATCTATCTATCTATCTATCTATATTATTATAAAAGCATGAATATAATGTTGGTTTACAAAAATATCCTTATAATATTAAATATAATAACTCACAATAAAAGGACATAATCGGAACTCTAGATATTTGTAATCCTATTAGCTTTAGGATATAATATTTCAAGTTAGGAATCCCTTCATGATTACCATTATGAGTTTTATTAGAATAATTAATTTAAAGTATAGAAATATAATGCTAGAGTACGGATTTGCTCCAATAAGTAAAACTCCATTAATTTTCAATACATATCTAGATGGCAGCCATTTTTTCCTATGAAAATTTAAAGGCCTTGATTGCAACTTCTTTTCTCTAACCATCTAAATCATTTTTCTCATTCAAGACAAAGAAAACAAATATTGAACCTGACATGAACTAATGAAAAGCTCACCATACATGTTTTTTTACTTCAAATTTGAAAATCAGATTCACTAACAAAATCTCCAATATGTTACTATTGGTTTTCAAAATGGTAAACAAAGAAACAAGCTTCATTGGGAACGAAACTGAACGACAATTTTAATTATGAGTGTTATAGCAAAGAAGAATTTCTTTTTTGTGTGAGTTTCTCTATCTTCTCTGTAGTCTACAATATAAATCTTTTTCTCTACAATATTTGCTCAATAACAGTACAATCAAGTTGAGGAGGTTCTTATGAAGAAAATATATATGGGGTTTCTCGCTCTTGGGCTTCGACAACCTCCATGCATGCTGTCATGGAACTGGAGATGAGAAGGACTAGGTATTTCAACTAAATTATTTATCGAAAAAGCAAAACGGATTCCTATTTCAAGCTAGATACGGAAATGGGAGCCTACAAGTTTGTTAGTACTACATGTTAGCATGTAAACTTAATACCTTTAGGAACACGTTAGCTTTCCTATTAGAATAATTCCTTTGGGAATAAAGACATATTTTTAGTCATGTAATTCT
>MU710335.1:21299-41925 GCA_026770625.1 Nicotiana glauca | reverse complement strand
ACGGTTGCGCGAGGCCAACCTTTATAAGTAGGATTAAAAACTTTTCTAATATTATGCACAAAGTGAGGGTTAGAAGGAAAACTATAGGGTAAGCACATAACGGTAACCATCTTTGCTAATTCTTCACGATCTTTATTTGGATCGTAATATAAAATACCACCGGTCACAGTGTTAATTCCTGATTGAACTAGATTTGAACCTGTACTAGGGTTAACCGTAGTATCTACACTTGTCCCCTCTAGCTGCGCTTTCATTTGAAAATATTTAGCTTTATCTGTAGGATGTGTTTTTATGTGCCTAGTCAAACTACCCGTACCGCTGTGGTCTCCAGTAAATTTATGTACCAACAATCTCCCACAAGTTTTACACTTAGCCTTATTTTGTTCTCTTACTTGAGTAAAAAAATTCCAAACAAGTTATGTTTCAGGGCGTTTAGACGGTTGTCTATTAAAAGTAGGGGTTTCTACAGGTAGGTCGGGCGGGGCATCAATTGTGTTATTAACAGGACTAGTAGGTGTATCATCTAAATCCGGTTGGGTTTCATCTACATCATCATTTTCAAAAATAGTTTCATTAGGATAAAGAATATAAAGCGTATCCTAGTGTTGGGGACCTTGTTGTGCCCGATATAGGCCTAGCGACAAGTTAATTTGGAGAACTTAGAATGCTAAATGCCTCATTTTATTGATAAAAAGGTAGATGAATCCCAAAATGACACTGAATAACAAGAAATAAAATGTCACTAGTGGCCATAGGCCTTATTACATTTCTCGAAGCAAAAATGGAAAAAAATCCTATCCATTTGGTCGAGAAGGACCTTCCCCAGACTCGGTAGTGTTAGCTCTCTCGAACAGCTCTCCCAGCTCGCGCAATCCTAGCAGCAGGTAAGCTCTAGCCAGATGTCCTCCTTCATTTCCTTTAGCAACTCGAAAGTCTTTGACCCTCTTCAAAAACTTTTTTTCCAATTCCACTATACCCCGCTCCAAGCAGATCAGCCGTTTGTTGGCGCTGATAGCCATATCCTTCCATTATTCAATTAGTTTTTGATTGGCTTCTTGTATTTCACGATGCTCATTTTCATATTCCCGCTTGTACTTCAGCCTTTTCATCGATGATTCTGTGACCTCGAACAAACCCAAATTGACCCAAACCGTTGTGATTGTCCTCTAGCAAGCCTGAATAGTGTAAGGTACAACCAACATGGTAGCGATCTGGTTCGATGGTTTCTTTTTCCAAGACAATTTTGCAGTGCCACATATGCTGAGCCTTGCACCTGCACGGACTATCGTCGTTCTAGAAGTCAGGCCGGAAGTGACTCATCTTGTCGACCCTTGGTATAACCTGCTTCCTACCAGCCTGTCTCATGACTCAGAGAGGGACATAAGGGTAGGTCCCCCTTGAATCGATCAGTATCAGAAATGGCGCATCCCTAGATTGAATGATGAATTCTTCAGTAGGACACCACTCGAACATCCATTGCACTCGGTCCTCAGTCAGATTATCAAAGAGTTCGACCCATTCTCTAGCATTCTCTTGTTGGGAGAACATGTTGGGCATGTAATTCATTCGCTTTGGGTGATGAAAGGCGATATGATCGTCCCAGTCCCTATGATGGATTTCCTATCGGTACTCACCCTTTTGGAGATATTCCGTGAGCCACAGTTGAAGTAGCATATTACAGCCCTCGAAATGTTTGGCTCCTTATTGACACCTTTCAAGGGCTCGATATATTTTCGCAATGATCATTGGCACGAGACCGAATGGTTGTCCGTCAATTCCTTCCATTAGAGCTTTGGTGACCATAGCTAGCCTAGTGTGGATTCTTTCTTTCTTCATTGGAAACACTATCATCCCCAAGAAACAGAACATGAAGACAAAGACCCTTCGATGGATATGCCCCAATGATGTAAGGGCAAACTCGTCAGGATAAGTACGGTAAGATTTGCTGTAACTGTACCTTTCGTACAAATAGCCAAAGGGAATGTACGACTCCTTCAAATATGTCAAGTCAGGATTATTCTTTAGACCTATAATTTTGAGAAAACCTCTACCCTTGCGGTTTTCTGTCATCAACAAACCCGGAGTTTCCCACGGTATTCTAGCCAGTCATCCTATTTTCTCAAGCAAAGGTGTCATCTCAATGTCTCCAAAACGAATCTCAGACCTATCACAATCCCAGAATAGAGTAGCAGCTTCTATGATTTTCTTGTTGGGTTGAATTTCCAGGAGAGAAAGTAGATTTCCTAAATATTTTCTGACAAGAGCGTGATCACTGGAATGAAGATCCTCCCAACAACTTAGCAATTTGGGGTGGATATTGGTGACCATGCCGAATCTGGGGACTTCGTGCCTCATTTTCTGCAAGACAAAAGGTTAGGCCCTTACCCCCACTCGACTCGACTATTTAATATCAACAATTAGCATAACAAGCATTTAGTCTTCCAAATAAATGCATAGAACGTGATAAGATCCGTTTCGGTTTCAAGGAAACCCAGTGGACTTTGGACAATGATATCTTAAAGAGTCATTATGTGGACAACATAACTGACTCGGCTAGGTTCGACCATGATGCATGCCTAATTTAAAGACAAATGGTTTCTATGGGGTTTTAGACTGGTACCTTTGAGCGGACAACTCAAGAGGGAAATGCCTGGAGCTGTCGACGACACCGCTGATCGACTAGTTTTACCGCAATATGCCTTTGCTGAATTTAGGGGGGTGATAGTATCGGAAGAGCGCAACCACTCATTATAAGCGTTGCTATGGTATTTGTTTGGCACGAGTGGAATATGATGTTGGAAGCATGCTTATGCAATAATTAAAACAAATTGCCACGTATTTGCATGTTCATGAAGTAATAATTACAATAGTTTCTTATAATTTACAACAGTATTAAAGGAAAGCGATAAAGGAAAGCATTAATAGAAATAAAGGAAAGAAACAAAGAGCCAAATCAATTTCGTAGTAGAAGAAGGAATAAATACTTAAAGGTATTTAAACAAGTAAAGACATATAAAGAAGCATAAAGTCACAAATAACATGAAATGGTAAAATCCTTAAAGAAATCCCCAGCAGAGTCGCCATGCTGTCGGTGCCCCCTTTTCTCGCAAAATTGGGTTTATGACATTTGGGCGGACAACTCTTTTCCTTTTGGGAATTGGGTTTGAATTGGAGAGTCGCCACCTAATGATTAAGTGCATTAGGACACTAAGAAGAATTTTTGATTTAGAAAACCAGAGATTGGGTAAGTGCTTGAAATAATCTCGAGGGGAAGGTGTTAGGCACTCCTCAAGATCCACTAATTCCCGACCATGCTATAATTGTGACTTTAAGTGCAAAAAACAAGTAGTCAAGCAAGAATTACAAATACGGGGTAGTTTTTGGATAATGGTTGCAAGCAATTGAAGTAAAAGAGGTTGAAGTTTGGAAAGAAAATAGTTTTGATGTTCTGAAAATAAACAAGTAAAGGGGAAGGGGTTTTCACATAATTTCTACAAGCAATTAAAATTAAAAGCAATTAAAGAAGCTGAAAATTGAGTAGTTTTTTTTTTAAATTCTGAAAATAAACAAGTAAGGGGAAGGGGGTCCTAGGTTTATAAATAATATGGATCACCCCACACAACACCCAGTAACCGTTTATACACGTGGTCATCATATCCATATCTACCCTTTCCCACCCCGTTAAGGTATTAAACACGGAATGGTCTCGTTTCCTATTGCATGCTACTACCCGCCCCAATCCTATCAGCCCCGAAGGTATTTGGGACTACTAATCCTAAAGGAAAGGGATGTGAGGTTTTATAGTTTCAAAGGTCAAAATTCTAATGCGATAATCAAAACACATACGTAACAAATATGGGGGAGAGGCACATAACAGATAGAAAGGCTCAAACAAACCTCCTCAAAAACAAAGAGAAGCATATAGTTTAGCATTCCTTTACACGTACTGATTAGGGTCTGTTTAAATTTAAAAGACGTGGCAGACTGATCTATTACATATTTCAGATAAGAAGCCCGAATCAGGCCTGCCTGCAGGTTGTAGTTAATAATAATCTGATTCAATTTATAAGTTATCCTATGGCTTGCCTAAATGTTAAATGAACCCTATAAGCATGATCCCTATTAGTTCAGAAAAGAAGCATGCTGATTTAGGAAAAGAAACTGTCAATTACAGGAGTATAAATTCTACAGTCGTTGTTGTTACTACTGATTTTACACTTATAAGCGAATGGGCGATTCAAATTTTAGTTGATAGCTCTTATAGGCATACTTTCTAGGTGCTATTGATTTGAAAACATTTTTACAAGCGAAACAAGAGTGCAGAAGTCCTATGGGCATGGTATCTAAATGATGTTAGTTATTTAAACCTATAAACGGGTTTGCCTAGTGATAGATGCAAATGCAAAGTTCAGAAAGTCCTATAGGCATATTATCTATATGATATGCAGCGTTTCAGAGATGACTTATAGACATGGTCTCTATATAATGCAGAAATGCAGAACCTATAGACATGGTTTCTATATGAAATGCAGAATCTATATGCATGGTTTCTATATGAAAGTCATAACCTATAAACATGGTTTCTATATAAGAATATAGAACCTATAAACATGATTTCTATACGAAGTGCAGAACCTATAAACAGGTTTTCTAGATAATGCAGAAGTGCAGAAGCTTATAAGCATGGTTTCTATACAAAAATGCTGAACTTATGGACATGGTTTCCATATGAAATGCATAACCTATAAACATGGTTTCTATATGAAATGCAAAACCTATAGACATGGTATCTATATGCAATACAGAAACGAAAGCTGAAAGCAGGATATAAGTGCATGAATATAATAATCACCTATGAACATGATATCTATCCTATATAATAATCACCTATGAACATGATATCTACCCCTTTTTGCATGCATGATTTACCCTCCCCTTTTCGCTAAAAGCCACAATAGTTATTATAAGTTATTACAGCCCAGAATAAATAAGAAAAGGTAAAATTACATCAGAGAAACTAAAAAAATTTACAACTAAAGAGAGCATGATTCAGGTTTCTTACCTGAAGCATGAAGTAAACCAACTCCAAAGACCAAAATCCAAAGCCTTTCTCATTTAGGTGTGTCAGAGTTCCCAAGAGCCTAATGGACTCCGGACAGTGCTTACACCCAAATACAAGATTGAGTCATAGTGTAGTGTGGAAGAGCCAGCCCTTAAGTGTCCAAGTTCAGAAGGAGCTCAAGGTCCCAAGGCAAGGCTCACAAGAGGGGGGGGGGGAGAACTTAGAAACTAGGAATGAGTGTAAGTGCTGAGAAGGGATTATGGGGTAAAAGCAAGGATATGCTAGTGGTCATACCTAGCAATTGGAAGTGCCGGCACACCCCAACCAGCCTGTTAGCCACATTATTTGGGAGTTAGGATCCCCTAAGGGATCAAGTCCAAACATGAGCAACAATTTGGATGTTGCCACATTCTGAACTTCAACTCAAATACATAGAAAGGGGACATGGGTGCAGGGATTCATAGTAGAAACATATGCAAAGAAGTTGACATGTTAATTAACATTAAACATAGGCAGTAAAGCAGACATAGGTGTAGGGATTCACCGTAGAAACATATGCAAAGAAATTGACATGCTAATTAGCATTAAACATAAGCAATAAAACAGACAGGAGTGTAGAAGTTGTAAAGTAAACATATTGGGATGAGGCTGAAAACGAAACTAGAACATACCAGTTTTGGGGAAACGAAAGAAGAAAGTAGTAATCTTGTGAAGCCAAAGTGCAAGCAAGCAGTCAGAACACTATGATTTTAGAAGAGAACTATGAGATTGAGTAGTGTAAAAGTGTTGAATTGAGAGTGTGTGATTGAAAGTTGGTCGTATTAACTGTGTATAATGTGTTAAAGAATGTCATGTATTTATAGTGTAGAAAGCAAGCAGAAATAGGTAGGAGAATAATTTGAAAAATCAATTACAAAAGGTTTCCCTTTGATTAAGGGATTCTGATTTCAAACGGGTAAAATAATTAAGACAAGAAGTTGACCAAACACTTTTCCAAATCAGTACAAGAAGGGTAAATAGATAGAGATTTATTTAAGGAAAAAGTTTGATAACACACGGTTTGTGAAAAATAAGGAAAGGCAATCAATCAACAGCCAGTAAAATCAGCAATTGAAGATTTCATGCGAATGAACCAGATCAGGAATATGGGAAAAATCTCGACTTAAGGAAAATTAGTACAAATCAATTAAACCTAAAAAAGGATTCTGAATCATAAGTTGGACAACCTTTTCGAAAGAAAGAATTTACCACACGTATAAAAGTATACAACCACATTTAAACACGAAGAACTATTGTGCTAATCAGTAGAAGGATTTAAAAATTTAGAGTCGTAAACATAGAGATTCAAACTTAGTTCATAGACTCAGAATGAGTCTAAAAGAGTCAAGGGTTCCAAAATAGAACCCCAGTTCAAGCACAAGGAAAGCCCCCAAATTCTAGGGTTTTCATTTTGAATCAGAAATAGTGACGAGGGGGCAAGTAATTGAAACATGCTCAGAGATATCTTTCAGAGACTCATGAGAAAACAAACGGATATAATAGCAGGTTTGAAGCAACATAGTGAAGAAACCGATTCTAAGCATAGTGAGAGTAGGAAGAACATGTTTAAGAAAACCTGGGACTTAAACAAGTTCAGAAGAGAAAAGAGATAGTATAGCATTTAAGAAAACAACAGTTTAAAGGGAACTCAAACAAAGGTCCAGTAAAAGGCAAGCAAAGAACTTAAGAACTCAGTAGGAGATACATACAGTAGGAGAACACAAAATACCAAAAAAATATATCAACAAGACATATAGGAAAAACACAGCAGGACGAACATGTAAGCATGGTGTAGAAACACAGTAGAAAGACAAGGCACAGAAGAACATATATAGTATCAAAACATAAGAAAGCAATAGAAGGACATGCGTGAAAAATATAGACAAAGAATAAGGAAAAGAAAAGTCGGAGAAACATTTTGAACTTTTCAGAAACCCTAAATCGAAGAGAAGTAATTTTGAAAGAAAGAAATTGGTAAAACGTTTTCAAACCTCGAATAGCTAGGGTTTCAGAGGAACTCTAAAATGAGAAAGGCTTGGAAAAGGTCCGATCTTGAGCCAGAAGAGTCAGAACCAGGCTTGAAATGCTTTGGATACGCTGGAGCAAGGCCAGAAAAGCCATAGAACCTTGAATCGGAGAAAATCTGAACGGAAACCATCGAGGTCAGACCTCGATACTTCGAACACCAAGCATTTAAGAGCAGAGATAGATGGGTATAGGCTATCCATGGCCTGAGAGGCCATGGATTCCGATGAGTTTGCGATTGAAAATGGCAGAAGGCGATTAGGGTTTAAAGAACCTTAGAGAAAGTTTTAGAGATAAGGGGTCTCAAGGCGGTGTCTCTGGAGGAAATGAGTAGGGTTATGGGGTTTGGGGAATTAAAAAAGGTAAAGGTCGATCGTGGCCGTTAATCAAAATGATTAACATCCTAGATTAAAAGAATGACCGGGCGGGTTATATTAACGGGTTAGGGGTCGGGTTACTTTTAGGGTTTGGGCTGATCCGAAATTGGGTTAATTAGGGGATCAATTTGGCTATAATTGAAATGCAAATGAGGCTATATTTTAAATAGCTAGTTTTCCCTTTTTATTTTATAAAAATAGTAAAAATGACTTCAAAAATAAATTAAAGGTACTGAGTCATTTAATAATATATAAATATTAATTTAAAAATATTGGAACCAATTTCATAATTATAAAATGCTATTAATTCTCAAAATAGGCTAAAATTCCAATTATATGCAATTTGGCTTTTAAAAATACCAAATAAATTTATAAAAATGTATAAAATTACTTCTAGCTATATTTTGGTATAAATATGAGAATAAAATAAGTTATTTACCAAGATGATAATTTTGGAAATAATTATTGATTTTTATACTGCTAAAATGGATAATAAATTGATTTTAAAAATCTTTTAAAAATTGGGAAAAATTCTAAAACACTTAAGCATACTTATATATGAACATATATAGTATTTGAAAGTATTTTTCATATACAAAATAGACGGGAAAAAATTTGGTATCAACACCCGATACCTCAAAAACACACATGAACAAAGCAATAAGAAGCTGAAATGGGGAAAACGATCTGGTAACTCATGAGACGACCGGCCGGGTCGTCACTTCTTCCCCAAATAAAACAAACGTTCATCCTCAAATGAGTCAAGAAACATACCAGAAGCTTCAAACAGGTGAGGATATCTGCTCCGCATCTCCCGCTCGGTCTCCCAAGTAGCCTCATCCACGGGCCGGTCTCTCCATTGCACCTTCACCGAAGCTATATCTTTTGACCTCAACTTCCGAAACTGACGCTCCAAGATAGCTGCTGACTCCATATCATAAGTCAAATCATCCTCCAACTGGACCGTACTGAAATCCAGAACATGAGACGGATCTCCAATATACTTTCGGAGATTAGAAACATGGAAAATTAGATGCACACTCGAAAAGCTGGGTGGAAAAGCAAGCTCATAAACCACCTCCCCAATCCTCTGAAGTACCTCAAAAGTCCCAATGAACCGCAGCGTCAACTTCCTTCTCTTTCCGAACCTCATAACACTCTTCGTAGGTGAAACCTTCAACAGGACCTTCTCACTAACCATGTAGGACACATCTCGAACCTTCCTATCAGCATAACTCTTTTGCCTCGACTGTGCTGTACAAAGTCTCTCATATATCACCTTCACCTTATGTAAGGCATCCTGAACCAAATCTGTTCCCAATAGCCTAGCCTCACCGGGCTCGAACCAACCAACTAGAGATCTACACCACCTCCCGTACAAAGCCACATATGGAGCCATCTGAATACTCGACTGGTAGCTGTTGTTATAAGCACACTCTACAAGCGGTAGAAACCGATCCCATGACCCTCCGAAATGAATAACACAAGCGCGTAGCATATCCTCTAATATCTGAATGGTGCGCTCGGACTGCCCGTCCATTTGAGGGTGAAAAGTTATGCTCAACTGCACATGAGTACCTAACTCTCACTGAACAGGCTTCCAAAATTGGGAAGCAAACTGAGTGCCCCGATCTGAAATGATGGAAACTGGGACATCATGCAATCGAACAATCTCCCGAATATATATCTCTGCCAACCGCTCTGAAGAATAAGTAGTACAGATAGGAATGAAGTGCGCGGACTTGGTCAGCCTATCCACAATCACCCAAATAGCATCGAACTTCTTCAAAGTCCGAGGGAGTCCAATTACAAAATCCATAGTGATCCTTTCCCACTTCCACTCAGGAATAACCATCTGCTGAAGCAGGCCACCTGGTCTCTGATGCTCATATTTCACCTGTTGACAATTGAGACACCGAGCTACAAATCCCACAATTTCTTTCTTCATTCTTCGCCATCAATAGTGTTGTCTAAGATCCTGATACATCTTCGTGGCTCCTGGATGAATAGAGTACCGCGAGCTATGGGCCTCCTCCAGAATCAACTCCCGAAGCCCATCCACATTGGGCACACAAATCTGGCCCTGCATCCTCAATACCCCATCATCTCCAATGGTCATATCTCTGGCATCATCATGCTGAACTCTATCTCTAAGGACGAGCAAATGTGGATCATCATACTGGCGCTCTCTGATGCGCTCATATAGGGAAGATCGAGAAACCACACAAGCCAACACCTGATTGGGCTATGAAATATTCAACCTCACGAACCGATTGGCTAAAGCTTGAACATCAACTGCAAGAGGTCTCTCCCCAACTGGAATATATGCCAAACTCCCCATACTCACTGCCTTTCGACTCGAAGCATCGGCCACCATATTGGCCTTCCCAGGATGGTATAATATAGTGATGTCATAATCCTTAAGTAACTCCAACCACCTCCGCTGCCTCAAATTAAGATCCTTGTGCTTGAATAAATGCTGAAGACTGCAATGATCAGTGAATACCTCACAAGATACGCCATACAAGTAATGCCTCTAAATCTTCAACGCGTGAACTATGGCAGCCAACTCCAAATTATGAACGGGTTAGTTCTTCTCATAGGGCTTCAACTGACGAGAAGCATAAGCAATAACTCTACCCTACTACATCAACACACAACCAATCCCTACTCCCGAAGCATCACAATACAAGGTATATGACCCTGAAGCTGATGGCAAAACCAACACTGGAGATGTGGTCAAAGCTGTGTTGAGCTTCTGAAAGCTCTCCTCACACGCGTCCGACCATACAAATGAAGCACCCTTCTGCGTCAACTTGGTCAAGGGCGATGCGATGGATGAGAATCCCTGAACAAATTGGTGATAATATCCTGCCAAACCAAGAAAACTACGGATCTTTGTGTCTGAGGTGGGCCAACTCTGAACCGCCTCTATCTTATTTGGGTTGACCTGAATACCCTCACTGGATACCACGTGTTCCAAGAATGCCACTGAACTGAGCCAAAACTCACACTTGGAGAACTTTGCATAAAACTTCTCCTCCCTTAATCTCTGCAGCACAACCCTCAAATGCTCCGCGTGCTCCTCTTGACTATGCAAATATACCAGGATACCATCAATGAAAACTATGACAAATAAGTCAAGATAAGCCCGGAACACGTTGTTCATCAGATGCATGAACGTTGCTGGGCCATTGGTCAGCCCAAAAGACATAACCAGGAACTCTTAGTGACCATATCCGGTCCTGAAGGATGTTTTAAGAATATCCGAATCCCTGACCTTTAGCTGGACCGAACGGAGATCAATCTTGGAGAATACCTTCGCTACCTGAAGCTGGTCGAATAAATCATCAATGCGAGGCAAAAGGTACTTGTTCTTAACTGTTACTTTGTTCAATTGCCTATAATTAATGCACATTCTCATAGTGCCATCCTTCTTCTTCACAAACAGAACCGGCTCACCCTAAGGTGACACACTAGGCCGGATGAACCCCTTATCTAGGAGTTCCTAAAGCTTCTCCTTTAACTCCTTCAGCTCTGCTGGTGCCATACGATACGACAAAATAGAAATGGGCTGAGTGCCCGACACCAGGTCAATACAAAAATCAATATCCCTGTCCGGTGGCATGCCCGATAGGTCTGCAGGAAATACATCAGGGAAATCCCTCACAACTGGAACAGAATCAATACTAGGAGTCTCAGCTCCCACATCCCTCACAAAAGCAAGATACGAAGGACAACCCTTCCCAACCATATACTGGGCCTTCAAAAAATAAATCACTATACTAGGGACGTAATCAGTCACACCTCGCCACTCAATCCGTGGCATGCCCGGTATAGCCAATGTGATTGTCTTAGCATGATAGTCTAGAATAGCGCGACACGGATATAGCCAATCCATGCCCAAAATAACATCGAAATCCACCATATTCAATAATAAAAGATCAACTCGGGTCTCCAGACCCCCAAATCACTACACACGACCGGTACATATGGTCTACAATAACAGTATCGCCCACCGGGGTAGGTACATGAACAAGTAAAGCAAGAAACTTATGAGGAATACCCAAATACCGAGCAAAGTATGAGGACACATAAGAGTAGGTGGAACCGGGATCAAATAACACAGAGGCATCTCTGTGGAAAACTAAAATAATACCTGAAATGACAGCATCAGAGGCAATGGCATCGGATCTGCCTGGCATAGCATAAAAACGGGCTTGACCTCCCCCTGATCAACCTCCCCCTTTGGGGCGACCCTGGCTAACTGATCCCCAACCCTAGCTGGCTGGACGGGTGGTGGTGGAGTAACTGGAGCTAAAGCTAATGACTGGCCCATCTGTTGGGATGAACTAGAAACATGGCGGGGACACTGTCTCCTCACATGTCCAAACTCCCCACACTCATAGCAAATCCCCGGGGCCGGAGGTGGGGACTGAAGGGAACCCCTCGCACCGAAGTGACTAGCAGATGCACACGGTATAGAAGAACCCTGAACATATGGAGCACGGGATGAGCTCTAAGCTGGAAGGGTACTAAGTGATGAATGGCCCTGGTGCGAACTGTGGAAACCATGACCCGATGAAGCTCTACGATAACCTAAGCGATCATACTGTCCATGTCGGAATTGTCGGCCTCTGTCGTGCTGAAACTAGCCCCTCGAAGGAGCACCACTGTAGCTGCCAGATCCTCGAGGCCTCTTGGTCTCCCTCTCCTCTCGGTCCTGGTGACGGACAGACTCAATCTCCCTGGCAATATCCACAACCTCCTCGAATGTAGCACCAGTAACCCTCTCCATGGAATACAGAGCTGATATGTGATGTCATCAACAAACCTCCTGATCCTATCTCGATCTGTGGAAACCAACAAAACTACATGTCGGGCTAACTCAGAGAATCGTATCTCATACTGCGTCACTGTCATCTCCCCCTGACGCAGTTGCTCAAACTGCCTACGCAGCTTCTCTCGGTGCGACTATGGCACATACTTCTCTATAAAGAGAACAGAGAATTGCTGCCACGTAAGGGGCGCTGCTCCAGGAGGCCTACGCCTCTCATACACCTCCCACCAAGTGAAGGCAGCCCTGGAAAATTGAAAGGTGGTAAATACCACACCACCGGTCTCTAGAATCCCTACTGTACGAAGCATCCTCTGGCACTAATCCAAAAATCCTTGGGCATCCTCACCCTCTACACCGCTGAATGTCGGAGACTGGAGCCCACCAAACCTCTCAAGTCGATGCTGCTCATCATCCGGCATCACTGGTACTACAAACTCCTAAGCTGGTGCAACCGACTGGGCTGGAGGTGCCCCCGGTGTCTGGAATCCCTGCACAGCCTGATCAGGTGTGCGAGCAATGGGGTCTGAATCCCTCCCCCGATCTGTGAAGTAGTTGTGGCTGTAGTAGCTGAGACCGTCTGAGCCAAACCGGTACACACTGATAATATCTGAGCTAGATCCTCTTGAAGGCCTGGAATCACAATAGGCACAGCTGGTGCCTGAGCCGGTGCCACTGCAGCGTCCACAACTGGGACCTGGTCCTGAACTGGGGTAGCTGGTGGATCTGCAGGTGCTGTACCCGCTGCTCTATCCCTACCGCGACCACGATCGCGTCCTCGGCCTTTGGTGGCCGCAACTGGTGGCACTGGTGATCGTCCACCTTGTCCAGTAGTGCATTTCCTCACCATCTGTGAGATAATAAAGCAATAGAAGTTTAGTACTCGGATCAACAAACTCGTACGATAAGAATTTCAAGAATGTAAAGTTTCCTAAAGGTTTTGCAGCCTCTCGAGGACAAATATAGACGTCTTCGTACCGATCCGCGAGACTCTACTAAACCTGCTCATGACTCACGAGACTTATGTAACCTAGGCTCTGATACCAACTTGTCACGACCTCAAATACTGGTCATGATGGCGCATATCCAATTACTAAGCAAGCCAGACCAACTATCAAACCACAACCCATTCTCACTTTAATAAATCATTTGCTAACACAGTTTAATTGCCGATTATCATAATAAGTGATTAAAATAGCAAGGTAGATATGCGAAAGTCAATAAAAACATGAAAGACTACACAGCCCACACTGATCTGGTGTCACGAGTCTAGAGCCTCTAATACAAGTCTGAACAACCTACTACATAGATAGTCTAGAAATGCAGAAAAGTAATAAGATAGAAGGGAGAAATAAGGACTGCGGACGCCATGCAGCTATCTCAAAATCCCCGGAAAATGCTGGAGAACAGCTGAAAGCTCTCACTCGGCTACTCGGGCACCTGGATCTGCATATAAGGTGTCTGGAGTAACGTGAGTACACCAACTCAGTAAGTAACTAAAGTAAATAATGGACTGAAAGCAGTGACGAGCAATTCAAAATATATATTTTAACTCAGTTCTGTCATAAATTCATCATTTTTAGTTTAAAACTTTGAAATCAATTACTTGCCAATATGTCCAACAGAGGCTTATTTATAAAAAGAGTGAAAACACTAGAAATATCATAACAGGGCCCATCGGGCAAAAGATCACTCAGAATATAGCCCCTCGGGTAGCCTCTCAGTCACTCGTGACTCAGCTCACGTCACTCAGTACTCACTCTCAGCACTTGGCTCATCAAATCTCATAACAATAGAAATTATAGTAACCGCTATGGCGTGCAGCCCAATCCATATATTTATAGTCGAGTATGCTCACTGGGGGTGTGCAGACTCCGGATGGGCTCCTACAACCCAAACGTTATATTGCTGCGGCGTGCAGCCCTATCCATATATATACATATAATATCCTCACCATAAGGTTCTCAACCTTTCTCAGTCATTAACCTCACAGCCTCTCGGGCATCACAAAAGAAATTAGGGAACTCAGCCCAAACAGTCCTCACAATAGGAGTAGAATGATAAAAACAGTTTTAAACGTTTAAATTGCAAAAATATGACTGAGGATATATTTTTAACAAGTAAGGTGAGGAAAACAGTTAAAATTCCCCTAATAGGTTTCTACAGATCGGTACGAGGCCCCAAACATGACATAAAGCCCATAATACGGTATAAGGATCCAAAATCCAAGATAATATAACATTTTTCAAATAAAATATTTGGCTTAATAGTCGCTACGGTATGGACCAAGTCACAATCCCTACTGTTGCACGCCCACACGCTCGTCACCTAGCATGTGCGTCATCGCTTCTATCAAATCAAGTTTACCCTCAGTTCCAAATTTACAATGGTTACTTACCTCAAACCGGTGAAATTACTACTCCGCGACGCCTTTGCCTCTCGAATCGACCTCCACTCGCATCGAATCTAGTCAAAATCAGAACGAATACGTCACAATATGCTAAGGGAACAAAGCCCAAGCGAAAACAATAAAAAAATACCAAAAATCTCGAAATTGGCAAAACCCGAGCCCCGGGCCCACTTCTCGAAACTCAAAAATTTTCACATTAACAAGTTCCTTATCTCCCCACGAGTTCATACATATCAAAAGCATCAAAATCCATCCCCATATGAACCTTCAAATCCCAAATCAAAAGACCAATTTCTCAAGCCCTAGTTCTTTAATTTTTGGTTTAGTTTTCATGATTTTCTAGGTAGATTTCACATAATAATCGAGTTTTAAGTTCAAAAACCTTACCTTCAATCAATTTCACTTGAATCCATCTTCAATCTCCTTTAAAAATCTCCAAATACGAGCAGCTATGGGTGAAAATAGAACCCACATTCGCGAACAAGACGAGTTTAAGAACATTCTGCCCTTGCTTTATTTCCTTCATCGCGATCGCGGGAAAACCTCCGCGATCGCGAAGCACAAAAATCTCAGCTCCCAAAATAACTCGATGTGATTGCGTACATGTCCCTACGATCGCAATGCCTAATCCACTGACCCTACGCGATCGCGGACCTCCTCTCGCGTTCGCATTGAACAAATTCCATCCAAGACCCCTAGTCCATTTAACAGTATGCGATCGCGACCCCTTACCCGCATTCACAATTAACCAACTCTCCAAACAATGCGATCACAAGCCTAACTCTGTCAACGCAAAGAACAACTGGTCCACTTCCTCAAATCCTTCTATGTGATCGCAGGACTCCCCTCGCAATAGCGAAGGGAAAAGCTCTACAACAACCGAACCTGAACTTCTGCAATTTTTCCAACTTAGAAATGGTCCAATTGACCACTCAAAACTCACCCGAGGCCCCAGAGACCTCAACTAAAGACACCAACACATCCTAAAACCTTACTCGAACTTGTTCTAATCATCAAAACATCTCAAAGAACATCAAATCACCCAAAACACATCGAATTCCAGCCTAAGTTTCTAAAATCCTCCGAAATATGCTTTTGATAAAAAACCTATCCAAAACACGTCCGAATGACCTAAAATTTTGTACATACATCCCAAATGACATAAAGAAGCTACGACAACGCTCAAAATTCCATTCCGACCCCTATATCAAAATCTCGCCTACCAACCGAAAATCGCCAAAATATCAACTTCGCCAATTCAAACCTAATTTTACTCCACATCTCCAAAACTCATTCCAATCACACTCTTAAGTCATAAATTACCTCTTGAAGCTAACCGAACAATCAAAAATCACGACCGACCCTTTAACACATGAGTCAACATCCGGTTGACTTTTCTAACTTAAGCATTCTTAAAGAGACAAAGTGTCTCAACTTCACCAGAACCAACCCGGATTCAATCCAACCAACCCGATACCTCTAAAACACAGATGAACAAAGCAATAAGAAGCATACATGGGGGAAATGATCCGGTAACTCATTAGACGACTGGCCGGGTGGTCACAAATATAATTATTTTTGTAAAGTTTTTGAAAAAAATGAAGTTCCCCAAAATTAGTTTAGGGCAGTTTTGGGTTAAATTTTTTCTTTTGATCAGAAAGCTTTAATTTTCCTTTTTAAATAAAATGCATGTCCAAATTGTCGATGCCCCTTTTTCTAAAGCGAAATCGGGTTTACGACATTTGGGAGGACAACTCTATTCCCGTTTGGGAATTGGGTTTTTGGAATTGAATAGTCGCCACCTAATGATTAAGTGCATTAGGACACTGAGAGTTTTGAATTTGAAAATCAGAGTTCGGGTAAGGGCTAGAAATTATCTCGAGGGGAAGGTGTTAGGCATCCCTCAAGATCCACTAGTGTGGTTCCCGGCCATGCTATGTTGTGACTTTAATGTAAACAAGTATACAAATAAATTTACACATAAGGGTTGCAAATAGGTATGTAGAAAGCATGTTGAAATCTATAATTTGTTTAAGGGAGGATCTAAATGCAGAAAATTAGTCAGGCAATTGAGTAAGTAAAAGGGAATTTAGAAGGGATAATGCAATAAAATTAAGAGGAGTTTTAAGTAGTAGAAAAGACAAAATTTATTGGTATTAAACTAATTTATATAAATGAGAGGGGGTCCCAGGTTTATAAAGCACATGGATCATCCACACAACACCGGTAACCAATCGTACGCATAGTGTTATCGTGCGATCATCATTTCCATGTCTACCCTTCCCACCCCGTAAAGGTAATTTGAACGTGTGGATTGGTCATGAATGCTTATTGCGTGCTATTACCCGTCCTGTCCTATAAGTCCTAGAGGGTATTTAGGACCACTATTCCTACAAGGCAAGGTCTAGGCTGAACCCTCAGGTTTAAAGGACAAAATACTAGGCGACATACATAACAAGTAGGACTTCACATAAAAGGGAACATGCAAAGGCAAATAAGAGGCTCGCAGATCCATCTACAAATAAACACGTAATTAGCACGTCTCAAACACATTTAAGGTCTAAAAAGAGTTCAAAACAGGAAGGTCGTAGAAGATAAATTGTAGAAGAAGCATAAGATTTAAAACTAAGTGCCTTGAAGAATGTCCAATTTTCAAAAAGGTAAATAAAAGATGGCAGTAAGTGGCAGCAGTTCAGGAATTGGTAAAAAAAGTATAGATAAACTTGTTTAAAACATACTTCGAAAATAGTAGTAGTATTGTAGTAACCTACCAAAGCACGATTCTGGACAAGCAAACAATTCAGTAAGAAAGCATGATAAACAGAGGCACGATTCCGAGGTTATAAAAATGGGACTGGAGTTTTAACAGAATAAATTTTATAGAAGCAAACAAGGGTTGGAGTCCATAAGTTAAAAGAGGTTGAGTAGTCTGAAGCATGATTAATCGATTTGTATTAGGCCTAAAGCTTGCCTAGGTGTGTCTTATTCAATGCCTAATTACCTTAAAGGTGAACATGCATATTAATCCAGTTTTTTTTAAAGTAAAAGACGCGGTTTCGCCTAAACTTGTGTCATTAAATAAGCAACTGGTGAGGCGTTCAGTAATTACAACCCAGATAAAACAAAAGTCCTAAGTAACATGATATCTAATGCACATAAGCTCCTAAACATGGTCTCTAAATGCAGTAGCAATTTTTTTAAAATAATTGTTTGTTAATTACTAATTAATTACAAAGTGAGTATAATAATCTGAAAGTAAAGAGCCTAAACAGAATATCTATATGCAAGATGCATGTCCTACACATGGTTTCTATTGCACAAATAAGTAAGTAAAGCCCTATAGCCATGTTTTCTACCCGTTAATTAAACCAAACATGCATAATTTCCACCTATTTCACTATAGCCCCCCAATCATTTGTTTACAAATTATTACAAACCATGATAGCTGAATTACGTAATGAAGAATAAAATAAGAAGCTACTCTATAGGGAGCCTTCAACTAGGCCCAATCTTCCAACCTCGCTTCTTTCGAGTTTCACAGCCCTTTGCCATAGTTTAGGTGCGACAAAGCTCCCTAAGGGCCCATTGGGGTCCTTGGCCAATACCAGCACCCAAACACTATAAAAAAAATGAACAAGTGCGGTGTGGAAATCCTAGCCTTGTGCATCAAAGTTCAGTGGGTATTCAGAGATACCCAAAGCAATGATTACACGAAAGGGGAGCAGAACCTACTTTCTAAGAATTGTGAGGGTGTGATAGAGTTTTAAAAGAGTTGGGTTTGAAATACCAGTTTTTGAAGAAAATAGTTCCAGAGAACAACTGGGAGTTTGTTTTATAAAAAAAAGTTTTGAAAAAGAAAGGAAAGAAAGAGGACAATCACAACTCAGAAGATATGCAGAGTTCAGAAAGCAAACACAAGTAGGGATAGGGACTGGGGACAGATAAATCACATGGCAGAAGTTATTTTATACACAATTAGCCCTTATACTAGAGTTACAACATAGTTATCACATAGTGTTCATGCCAAAATCCAACAACATTAAGTGTCAGATAGAGTCACTAATTAGATCATATAACACTTAGGTGGAGGGGTACAAGTTTGTAGGGATAGATGTTAGGCAGAGGATGAAAACATATAAGAAAACATTGGTCATGTTGGGATAAGAGGAAAAATAAGAACATAGACAAAACAAGCATGCTAGCTTCATAGGAATCAAACAAAGTCACAGTGGATCACATAAGGGAAAGCCAGAGACACATTAGACTAAAGGGAAAGGGAAATCACAGAGACATGCTAGTTACAACAAGAACAGCAGAACCATAAGTAAAAGCATAGAAGAAACAGAATAAAGTGCAATATGTATAAAAACATATTTTTTGAGAGCTGTAAATCAAATAGAGGGCATACCAGTTGAGGATGCGATAATATAGAGCAGTAGTGAGCAGTAGTATACAGAGAAATTGACCAACAATATGCAGACCAAAGCATGTAGCAATATAAAGAACAGCAGAACAACAAAGCAGCCTAAATCACTCAGTCTTGGCTTTCAGCCGACTGAGTAATCAGTAATCAACAAGGAAAGCGAGAGAGGTTGTGTAGAAAACAAGAGAGAACACTGAGTATGTTTTGTGTGCAAGAGGGAGTTCAGAGCAATGAATTTTTGTTTTCTCTTTTCGGAAGTGAGAAGAGAGGAAAGTATATATAGTAGTCGAGAGCAGAATAAAAAATAAGGTAAAGGAAATCAGTCTTCAACACTTAAGGAAGCCACATAATCAGTCAGGCACAAAATCAGCAAGTCTTCTCTTAATTAAGGGGTAATTAGCCAACGGTAAAAAGCATGACATCTTTAAGGAAAGAAAATCAAGTAAGATTTAGGTACAGAGTAGACAGTTAAGGGTAAATACACAAGGGTTCAATTAGGGAAACAATCAGTGAAGAATAAATAAGTAACACGATTAATCAAATAAGGCAAGGAAACTAAATAAGGTTGCAAATATATGGAAATAATCGAGAATCAGCACATAGGTATTACCATAGCAATTCAGTGAATCGAAAATTCGAAATAACACTAATTTAAGGGAAATAACATAGATTTCCATGAATAAGCAAATAAGTCAAGTATAAACAGAAAGAATCGAATCTGAAACCCTAATAGAGGCATACTAGAGCAAAATCACAAGATATTCCAATTAAACGAAGAAGTAATCATGTAAATCAAAGCACAGAACATAGGCATGTATCAAATAATACAAACAAGTGCGGAATCCAAACAAAGTTTCAAAAATTGGGGGTTTTAGCATAGGCTGGTTAGGGTTAAGGAAGAACCCAACAAAATCAGTAAAGACTCATAGACACATGGGGTTAAACACTTAAAACCAGAAAGCATTTTGAAGAAAAGGATTTTCAGAAACAATAGTTTTGGAAAGAAGAACAAAACGTTGAAAAACTTGAGTAACCGAAGAAATCAAGTAGAGAGTAGTGTAAAACACAAAGAATAAGTTAGAAATCGTTTTTAAAGGATAGATATTTTAAGAGACCTAGGCAGAAATTAGGGTTTTGTAATAAATCGGTGAGAGATAAGGAACCTGGCTGTGAAACTTGTTAATAATGACGTTCGTAGTACCATCGGACCATAAACCATCGGAGAAAGGCCGGAGACAAGCCAGGCAAGGCCTCCGGTGACCATCTTTTATGGTGGAGGCTTCTGGAGTCTTGAAGCTAGAGGGAATCAACAAGATACAGTTCCATGGCGGCTGGTGGTCGAAAGAAGTGAGGATGGAGGTGGGAGGAGAGGCGGTGGCTTCATCGGAGACGAGAAAGAGAACCGGAAGGTTCTAGAGAGAAGGGAGAGCAAACGTTAGAGAGAGAGAGAGAG
>MU710335.1:1637-21270 GCA_026770625.1 Nicotiana glauca | reverse complement strand
TTAGGTTTTAATTTTGGAAATAAAACCTAGGCCATTGATCTTACTTGATCAACGGATCAGATTAGATCAAGGCTGGACCTGGTCGTTAAATTAAATATGGGTCGGGGATTTTGGGCTGAAATTGGGGGGGTTCAATTTGTGGTTAAAATTGAAATGTAAAGGGGTTATAATTGAAATGAACGAGGCTAAATGTTAAACAGCCTTTTCTTCCCTTTTTATTTAAAAAAAAATAGTTAAAATAGTTTTAAAAACCAATTAAAAGCACTAAATCGATTAATAACATATAAACGTTAATTAAAAATGCTGGGAGTGATTTTGCAATTGTAAAATACTAATAAAAAAAGGCTATAATTGCAATTATAGCAATTTAGCTTTTAAAATATCAAATAAATTTTATAAAAATATGCAAAAATCACCTTAATTATATCTTGGTGTAGATATAAGAATAAAATAAATTATTCACCCAAAGATGGTAGTCTGGAAATAAGTATTGGATTTTGTATTATTAAAATAGACAACAAATTGATTTTAAAAATCTTTAAAAAAAAGAAAAAATACCAAAACTCTTGGGTATGCCTATATATGCATATACATGCTATTTTGAGAACATATAAAACACATAGGGAAAAATAGGGTATCAACAGCTGCCCCTCTTTAACCGGGAAGGATGAAAGAGTTGTCGGGTAAAGATATGATAACCAATTTTGACCGAGAGAAACGGCTTGCAAAGATTTTGACCGAGCTCTGGTTTCTGAGCCGCCTCCATATCCCTAGTTTTATAGGAATCAGGTCATATGTAGTTCGGGATACATCGACGGAGCATGCCGATGGAGGTTTTTGAAGAGACGGACACAATATTTAGGTTGGGAAAGGTGGTTAGGGACTGAGCGAGATCGCTCCTACTGTAATGGCCGTTGCCAGCTGATGTACCTGCAATTGAGTAATACAAGCATATCGTGCAGAATTTAAATGTGATGCAAGTTCCCGTTGGACCATGAATGCTGTCTTTGGACGGTTAGGATGATGTCCTCAGACCATGACGTTCTGGGCCATGAAGCGTATAATAAAGGATTCACAGGCTATGAAATGATGTTCTCGGGCCATGACAATGGTGCCTCCGAACCATGATGCCTTTGAATAATGATGCGTAGGATATAAAGCGGGATCCTCGGTCCATGACATGGCATTCTCGAGCTATGAAAATGGTGCCTTCGAACAATGACACCCTTGGACAGTTCGGCGATATTTCAGCCCATGAAATGCAAGATTTGGCGGTATTTCAGCCTATGAAATGCAAGATTTGGCGGTATTTCAGCCGATGTGAAGGATAAATCTAAATGGCAATATTTCAGCCGACAGAAATTTAAATAAAGCTAGAAATATTTCAACCGACAGAAATTTAAATAAAGCTGGCAATATTTCAGCCGATGTAGAAAATGTAAATAGCGATATTCAGCCGACAAAAATTTAAATAAAGTTGGCGATGTTTCAGCCGAGGTAGAAAGATGTAACTGGCGATATTTCAACCGACAAAAAGCATAAGTATGGATGATAATGAGGAATTTAAATATAACTGGAGATATTTCAACCAATACCGACATTTAAATGAGGTTGGCGATATTTCAGCCGATGCAGAATTTAAAATAAAGTTGGCGATATTTCAGCCGATATAGAGATCTAAATAAAATTGGCGATATTTCAGCCGATGTAGAGATCTAAATAGAGTTGGCGATATTTCAGACGATGTAGAGTGTAAATATAAATGGCGATATTTCAGCTGATATAGAGATTTAGATAAAGTTGGCGATCTTTCAGCCATGCAGATGGAGGTAGAGCTTAACCTCGGAAGGCAGAAAGGTAGCCTTATGCAATGTAGAGAAATGCAGGATGGAGGTAGAGCTTAACCTCAGAAGGCAGAATGGTAGCCTTATGCAATGCGAAAAAAAATACAGATGGAGACAGAGCTTAGTCTCCGGAAGGCAGAAAGGTAGCCTTATGCAATGCGAAAAATGCAGATGGAGACAGAGCTTAGTCTCGGAAGGCAGAAAGGTAGCCTTATGCAATGCGAAAAATGTAGATAGAGACAAAGCTTAGTCTCGGAAGGCAAAAAGGTAGCTTTATGCAATGCGAAAAATGCAGATGGAGACAAAGCTTAGTCTCGGAAGGCAGAAAGGTAGCCTTATGCAATGCGAAAAAATAAGGGTGAGGAGTAACGAAATCTCTTAGCTGATAGATGATAGCTGGCAATTAGTTGTCATTGCGGCTGCTGGGAATGTCGTGCACAGATAGCACTTGTAAATGGGCGATGATTTTGAGAGTCGTATTCCTGAAAAATATGAGTTTGTAATCGTATCTGATGACTTTATGTCTGGGGTGCCTGCATCCACAGAAAAATCGTGAGTTTTCTAAAGGGGGAAGGTTAGTTCGTCTTCCCGTGGACCTCTCTTATCCTACTCGGCTCTTGCTTTCATTTGGGGTAGCGTTGCTAAACCAAGCTATTTTGACAGTAGCCATGCATGATTTGGCAAAATAATAAAAAGATGATGTAAATACATAATAGATAAAATAATTTTAGATGAACTGATGATTGCGACACGATTCAAGATATTGCAACCTCTTCTGCTCTGGAATTTTGAGGGTCCTCCTCAAAATTGTGCCCCAGTTTACTAGGCTGGTGCCTCTGACGGCTGCGTGTGATGATTGGCGAAGATCAACTTTGAAATTTTGAAGGTCTCCTCAAAATTCTGCCCCAGTTTCCAATGTCGGGGGAAATGGAAATTTTGTTGAATTGTGACCGAACCCATAAGGCTGCCTACGTATCCCCTCTTAAACGGGAATCAGGTCAGGCGTAGTTCAAATTACATCATAAAGGAATCATAATGGTTACACATAGTATTGCTTCACTGCATCTGAATTGATCGGCTTTGGCCAAATTTCTCCGTCCATTTCTGCGAGTATGAGGGCTCCTCCGGTTAGAACCCGGTGAACCATGTACGGACCTTGCCAGTTGGGAGAGAATTTCCCTTTGGCTTCGTCTTGGTGCGAAAAAATCTTCTTCAGTACTAACTGCCCTGGCGCGAATCGTCTTGGCCCGACTCTCTTGTTGAAGGCTCTGGTCATTCTATTCTGATAAAGCTGACCATGGAAAACTGCATTCTGTCTTTTCCCGTCTATAAGGGCTAATTGCTCATAACGACTCTTTACCCATTCTGCATCTTCAAGTTCTGCTTCCAGCATAATTCTCAAGGAGGGAATCTCTACTTCGGCTGGGATAACTGCCTCGGTACCGTAAACCAAAATATAAGGAGTTTCCCCAGTTGATGTGCGGACGGTTGTATGGTATCCCAATAGAGCAAATGATAGCTTCTCATGCCACTGCATGCGTTTTTCTATCATTTTCCTTAGTATCTTTTTGATGTTTTTGTTGGCTACTTCTACAGCTCCATTCATCTGAGGTCTGTAGGCTGTAGAATTCTTGTGCTTGATCCTGAAGATTTCACACATTGCTTTCATCAAGTCGCTGTTGAGACTGGAACAATTATCAGTGATGACTGACTCTGGGACGCCGAATCGGCAAATGATACGGCCGCGGACGAAGTCTGCCACAACCTTCTTGGTTACTGCCTTATACGATGCTGCTTCAACCCATTTGGAGAAATAATCAATTGCCACTAGAATGAACTTGTGCCCGTTTGATGTGGCAGGCTTGATAGGTCCGATGACATCCATTCCCCAAGAGACGAATGACCATGGTGAGCTTGTTGCATTGAGCTCGTTAGGTGGCACCTTTATCATGTCTGCATGGATTTGGCAACGATGACATTTCCAAACATACTGGATGCAGTCTATCTCTATAGTCATCCAGAAATAACCAGCTCGGAGTATTTTCTTGGCTAAGACAAAACCATTCATGTGAGGGCCACAGGTCCATGCATAAACCTCTTCCAATAACCTGGATGCTTCCTTTTCTTCGACACACCTTAGTAATCCTAAATCGAAAGTCCTCCTATATAGAATTCCTCCACAGTGTGCGCTTCTGAGTAGTATTTGCAAGTTCTGGATACTCTCCTGTTGACAGATACTTCTTAATGTCATGGAACCATGGTTTTCCATCTGCTTCTTCCTCGACATGAGCACAGTAAGCAGGTTGATCCTGGATTTTTATCGGGAGAGGATCAGTGAAGTTCTTATCTGGATGTTGAATCATGGATGATAAAGTGGCCAATGCATCAGCGAACTCATTCTGAACTCTGGGGACATGCCGAAATTTTGTCTTTGTAATCCTCTTCCTCATTTCTTGTACATGATACAAGTATGGGAGTATCTTGGAATTCTTGGTTGCCCACTCTTCTCGAACCTGATGTATGAGCAAGTCTGAATCCCCGATCACTAGTAACTCCTGAATGTTCATATCAATGGCCAGCTTGAGCCCTAAGATGCAGGCTTCGTACTTGGCCATGTTGTTGGTGCACGGGAACCTGAGTTTGGCGGACACCGGATAATGCTGACCTGTTTCCGATACTAGGACTACTCCTATGCCAACGCCTTTAAAGTTTGCTGTCCTGTCGAAAAACATTCTTCAGCCATCATAGGATTCTGCAATGTCTTCTCCTATGAAAGAAACCTCCTCATCGGGAAAATACGTCTTTAGAGGCTCGTATTCTCCGCCCGCGGGGTTTTCGGCAAGATGATCAACTAATGCTTGTCCTTTGATCGCTTTCTGAGTCACGTAGACAATATCAAACTCACTCAACAGAATTTGCCATTTGGCCAGCTTGCCCATGGGCATGGGCTTCTGGAAGATGTACTTAAGCGGATCCATCCTTGATATGTGATAAGTGGTATATGCACAAAAATAATGCCTCAACTTCTGAGCTACCCAAGTCAGAGCACAACAGGTGCGTTCTAGCAGGGAATACCAGGCCTCATACGGGGTGAAATTCTTACTGAGATAGTAGATGGCTTGCTCCTTTCTCCCCGTTTCATCATGTTATCCTAAAACACACCCGAATTCTCCATCCAGTACTGCAAGGTAGAGCAATAGCGGTCTACCCGGTTCGGGCAGAACCAGAACTGGAGGCGTTGACAGGTATTCCTTAATTCCGTCGAAGGATTTCTGATAATCATCAGTCCATTTAGTGGCGGCGTCCTTCTTCAACATCTTAAAGATAGGTTCACAAATGACGGTGGACTGGGCTATGAACCGGTTGATGTAGTTGAGTCTCCCCAAGAAACTTATAACTTCTTTCTTGTTCTTTGGAGGTGGTAATTCTTGAATGGCCTTGACCTTTGACGAATCGAGTTTTATTCCCCGTCGACTTACGGTGAACCCAAGTAATTTTTCGGCTGGAACCCCGAAAGCGCACTTGGCGGGATTCAGTTTCAGGTTATACCTTCTCAATCTGTTGAAGAACTTTCTTAAATCTTCCATGTGGTCAGTGGCTTTCTTGGATTTGATGATGACATCATCTACATACACCTCGATCTCTTTGTGTATCATGTCATGGAAAATAGTAGTCAATATCCTCATGTAGGTGGCCCCAGCATTCTTTAATCCAAACGACATCATCTTGTAGCAATACATTCCCCACTGTGTAATGAAAGCCGTTTTCTCCGCATCTTCTTCGTCCATCCATATCTGATGGTTCCCAGCAAAACAATCAATGAATGACTACAGCTCGTGCTTGGCGCAGTTGCTAATCAGGATGTGTATGTTTGGCAATGGGAAATCATCTTTCGGACTGGCCCGATTGAGGTCCCGGTAGTCTACACAGATTTTGACTTTCCCGTCCTTCTTCGGCACTGGCACAATGTTGGCTAACCATGTCGGGTATTCCACTACCCTGAAGACCTTGGCTTTGACTTGTTTGGTGACTTCCCCCTTGATTTTCAAACTCATGTCTGGCTTGAACTTTCTGAGCTTCTGTTTTACCGGCGGACATATCATATCTGTTGGCAGTTTGTGAGCTACAATAGATGTACTGAGACCGGTCATATCATCATATGATCAAGCAAATATGTCCTCAAATTCTTTTAAGAACTCCGTGTACTCCTCCTTTTCTGATGGTGACAGATGAACACTGATGCACGTTTCCTTGACTTTCTCTGTATCCCCCAGATTGACGACCTCAGTTTCGTCCAAGTTAGACTTAGGTCTGTTCTCAAAATCCTCAATCTCTTTAACGACCGCTTCTGGTATCTCATCCTCTTCTGAGTCTATTTTTGTTTGTTGCGTTATCTCATCGCATGTCACATTCATCGGTTCATCAAGGTAAGTAATAGTAATGCTACATAAAGTAAAGTAAATGGCAGAGAAAAGAAATAATAAGAGCGAGATTTATATAAAAACTAAAATGCTTTGATAAATGCCAAAAAATTATTTTGAACATCAGAGCTCTTTTCAAAATTCAAATATAATACTGAAGGGAAATCAACTAGCGAAAAGTAAAAGATAATGCATAATATTTTGTTCAGCCTTGCTACCCCGAAGCTCTCCGGGCCTTGGTGGTTCTGATGGGACAATTGTTGAGGCGCTCTCCTCGGCTCACTGCCTGTATGGAAGGGCCTTCCTCCCCTTTCTCCTCGAGAATGACGTGACAGTTGTTGATACCCAATTTTTCCCTATGTATTTTATATACCCAAAATACTTTCAAAATAACATATATATGTATACATAAGCATACCCAAGTGCTTTGGTATTTTTCCCAAAATTTTTAAGGATTTTCAAAACCAATTTATTATTTATTTTAGCAATACAAATCCCATAATTATTTCCAAAATTATCATATTTGGTGAATAATTTATTTTATTCTCATATTTACACCAAAATATAATTAAAGTAATTTTTGTATATTTTTTACAAATTTATTTGGTATGTTTAAAGCTAAATTGCATGTAATTGCAATTATAGCCTATCTTACGATTAATAGTGTTTTATGATTATAAAAACTATTTCCAGTATTTTTGAATTAATATTTATATAATATTTGTTTGTTCAATATTTTTAATTTGTTTTTAAAATTATTATTACTATTTGTTATAAAATAAAAAGGGGAAAATTGGCCATTTAACACTTAGCCTATTTCTATTTCAATAACAGCCTTTTCTCCCTTTCAATTATAGCCTCAATTGGCCCAATTCCACCCCCCCAATTAAATGACCCCAATTCCTAAAATACCCAATCCACGACCCGTTCTCAAACCCGCCCGGTTCTCTTTTAAAATCCAAGACGTTGATCATTTTGATCAATGACTAATATCCTTCCTTTCCTTTTTTAATCACCTAACCCCTCTAACCCTACCTCATTTTCATAGATACGCCGCCTCTAACTCCCTTCGTCTCCCTCAAACGCTCTCTAGCCTCCCCCTAAACCCTAATCACCTCCCGCCTTATCTCACCTCATTCCCACCGGAATCCATGACATCTCCTGCCATAGATGGTCTGTACTCACCTTCTCTCACCACTAAGCCTGAGCTATTCGAAGTTTGGAGGCTTGACCTTGATGGTCCTCTCTCAAATCCATCTCAGACCTGTAGATCTGTGATTTTCCGGCCACGCTCCAGCATATTCAAGCACTGGAAGCTTGATTCTTGACCTTTTCGACTTAGGATCTGATCTTGTTCTTCCAAGCCTTTCTCGCTTCTAGGGTTTCTCTGAAACCCTAAGCCATTCGAGGTTCTTTCACCGTTATTTGTTTAGATATGTGCTATGTCTATGTTCTTCTTGATGTTTTGAGTGTTTTCCCCCAAATTTCCTCCTTAAAATCGTTTGATTTCAAATTAGGGTTTCTAAAAGCCTTTTGATTCTTGCTGTTCATTTCTTTTAGATGTTTGTCTATATTATGCTCGTATGCTTTCTTTCTCTATCACGCATGTATTGTTCTTCTCTTCTTTTATAGGTGTGCTCACATGATTAATCTGTGTTAAATTTTCCTCACTCTTCTACCATGTATGTTTACTAATGAGTTTCTTGACTTTTGCTTATGTTCTTGTTAAGCGTGTTTCGTCTATTCTGGATTGGCCTAAGTTCCAAGTTTTCTAAAATTTGTTCTTCACAACTTTTCTCTCTTTGATTGCTTCTAACCTGCTATCGTTATTTGTTTGATTCTCATGAGACTCCTTGAGTCTGTTCACTTGCCTTCTCGTTTCTGTGTTTGATTCAATTCGAAACCCTAGAATTTGGGGGTTTCTTTGACAAGTTGGATTAGGGTTCATATTTGGAACCCTGAACCTACAGGCTCACTATGAGTCCATGACTGAACACATATTCTTTGTTTTATGATCCTAAACACTTCAATGTTAGACTCTTTGTTTGATTTGTCTGTTTTATATGTGAAGAAACTCCTCTTTCAAAAGGTTGACGACTACTTGATTGATTTTCATTTCCTTTGATGGGGTTTTGACTGATTGCACTGATTTTCCTTCGATTGAACCTCATCTAATCTATTTCTGGCCGAGTTCATTCGAATTAAGCCTATTGCCTTGATTTTATTAGATTGTCTGATTGATTCCCTTTCCTTTTCCTTTACAAACCAAATACCATTGAGTTTTTTCCTTAAATAAGCTTTATGTATTTTCTCTTTTTATGCTACTATAAAAGATTTTACTCAAATTTCCTTTCCTTATTTATTCTCCTGTTTGAAATTGAATCCCCTAACTTAAGGGAGAATATTTGAGACTGATTTTTAAGGTTTTCTTACCTTTCCTACTTGCTTCTCTGCACTATAAAAGGGGTTGCCCTTCAGCACTCTAGGGTAGGTCAATTTTTTGGACACGATCAACTTTTAATTTCTCACACAAACACTCTAGTTCTTGCTTTGAACTCACTCGTACATAAAGCTTTCTTTGATTGTGGCTTGTTTGCAAGAGTCCTGCTTTTCTTTGCTTACTTTTCTGCAACTGGTATGTTCTTATGTTTGATTCCTGCCTCTCCCTCCATGTGTTTATTCTATAGTCCGTTTCTTGTTTGTTTTACTGTTTACATGCTGTAACTTTCTGCAATTTTACTTTCATTGTTCTGTTCTTATATGAATCCAAACCCTAATCCCCTTTATATGGCTGAGTTATGGTTCAAAAATATGGCAATACTTGATATTATTGTCCATGGACATGAACTGGACCCTCTTGAGTCCTAAACTCTTTCAATTCCTATCCTCATTCCCCTTTATATGTATGTTGAGTTTGAGATTTTGGTTTGGCAGTGTCCTAATCACTGTCCAGACCATAGTCTGACCTTCAATAGGTCTTGCTTTTAATTATTTGACTGACAGTTTGGTCAGGGGTGTGCCAGTCTATCATATGGCTGGGCATGACCACCAGCCTACCTTGGCAATTCCCTAACCCCCTCTCTATTGCACTTACACTTGTTCCTAGACTCTAAGTTCTGCCCCCCACTAATGAACCTTGCTTTAGGACCTTGATTTCCCTCTGAACTTGGACATTGGAGGGTTGGCTCTTCCACACTGCACCCTAATCCAATGTTTTGCAATGATACCTGGGGTGTGAGCATTGCCCGGAGTTCCTGAACCTCCTTGGAACTTTGACACACCCTTGTTAAGAGAAAGGCTTTGGAACATGATCCTGGCAGTTAGCTCATACCATATTATTAGACCTAAAGTTCGAATTAGGCTCCTTGGACGCAACTTAGGAGTTCTGATTGTAATATTATTTCTGATTTCTTTTCAAATCATTTTTGATCTGTAATAAAACTCTGTAATAATCTCTGGGGTGATTAGTGAAAAGGAAAGGGGTAACGTGTATGCAAAAGGGGTAGAAAACCTGGCTATAGGATTTCTTTAATTTTAGCATGTTCTTATGCAGAAAATCTGCCTATAGGATTTCTTTAATTTTAGCATGTTTTCATGTAGAAAACCTGCTTATAGGATTTCTTTAATTTTAGCATAATCTTATATAGATAACCTGTTTATAGAATTTTAATTTCAGCATGTTCTCATATAAATACCATGCCTATAGGATTTCTACATATAGAAAATATGGCTATACGTCCCTTTTAATTCCTGCATATCCACTTCTCGCTAGGCAAATGTTTATAGGGCTTAATAACCAAATAAAGCGATCAGATGTCATGTTCATGCAAAATCCAGCATTTAGATGTCATGCCTATAGGGTTTCTGCACTTTTATTATATCTTCAAATGTGTTCTAAAGCCGACAGACGTTATAGAAGCCTTGCTTGTTATAAGTCTAAGACCTGTAGTAATAATGAATTACCAGTTATAAAATTCATGGTCTCTTGCTGAAACGCGTTCTCTTTTAAATAGCTGACAAGGTTTTCTTAAATCAGTATGCATTGTTTTCTCAAACTTGTAGATGCCATGCCTATAGGTCATCACGTAGGCAAATAAATACGTAGTTAAGTAATTACGTTGGCCTTCGATAAGTTGCATCCGGGTGAGCCTAATGTGAATTTCTTGCCTAAAAATATGTAATGAACCAGTCTGCCTAACGCTAAGAATAAATTTCGATCTAATCAGTACATGAAAGACGTGCTAAGCTACATGATTTTCTGTTATTAAAGGAGGTTTATCTGAGCCTTAAGTGTTTGTATTCCTATAACTGCTTTTATGTGTTTTGCTTGACGCCTTAGTATTTTAACCTTTTAAAACCTCTAAAAAGCCAAATTCCCTTCCCTTTAGGATTAGTAGTCCTGTACACCTCCGGGACTGATAGGAATGGGACGGGTAATAGTAAGCAATAATAATCGAGACCAATTTGCGCTTAATACCTTAATGGGGTGGGAAAGGGTAGACATGGATATGATGATCACGCGATAACACCACGTGTATAAATGGCTATCGGGTGTTGCGTGGGGTGATCCATGTTAATTATAAACCTAGGATCCCCTCCCTCTTATGTGTTTACTTCTTTTTTTTTTAAATTCTTTCCGAAAACTATCAAATTATCATTTCTTTCAAACCCCATCTTTAATTATTCAAAATCTCTGTTGGTGATTCAATTTCTAGTACTATTCCCTTTCCAAATTTTTGCCCCATTCCATTCCGTGTTTGATTATTTGTATCAATTATTTGACCCCCATTTTCCGTACTTATATATCCCTTAAATAATTATGAAATCGACTATTTCCAAAATTCAACATGTTTATTTAATTTTCACTCTTCCCTTTGTTTGCAATCATCACGTGAAAGTTGTTTTGTATGTTTATTTGTTCATATGCAAAGTCACAATTATAGCATGGCCGGGAACCACACTAGTGGATCTTGAGGGGTGCCTAACACCTTCCCCTCGAGATAATTTCTAGCCCTTACCCGAACTCTGGTTTTCCAATTCAAAATCCTTGGTGTCCTAATGTACTTAATCATTAGGTGGTGACTCTTCAACTCCAAAAACCCAATTCCTAAACGGGAATAGAGTTGTCTTGCCGAATGTCGTAAACCAGATTTTGCTTTAGAAAAAGGGGGCGTCGACAACATGGCTACTCTGCTGGGGACTCTTTAGGCTTTCACCACTGCATGTTATATGTGACTTTACTGTTTTCTTTATTGCTTTGTTTAATACCTTTATTCGAAACTGACTTATCTTTTTGTTTCTTTTTCTTTAACGCTTTCATTTTCTGCTTTCTTTCAAAACTATTTTTCTGAGCAATTGTTGTAATCATTATGAACGTGAAAATACGTGATAATTTGTTTCATTCTTGTAATTGCATCTTCAACATCATATTCCACTCGTGCCAAACAAATACCATAGCAATGCTTGATGAGATTGTTGTGCTCTTCTAATATTATTACCCCCTAAATTCTGGCAAAGGCGTATTTGCGGTAAAACTAGTCGATCAGCGGTGCAGTCGACGATTCCGTGCCTTTCCCTCTTGAGTTTTCTGTTCAAGAGTACCGGTCTAGCACCCCATAGAAACCTTACTCTGTTTAACAGTTCATGCATCACTGTCAAACCTAGTCAAGTCAGTTATGTTGTCCACATAATGACTCTTTAAGATAGCCTTATCCAAAGTCCACTAGGTTCCCCTGGAACCCAAACAGACAACACCATACTCCGTGCATTTATTTGGAGAACTAAATGTTGTTTATGCCAATTATTGATTTAAATAGTCGAGGCCGCCGGGGATAAGGGACTAACGCTTTGTTTTGCAGGAAATGAGGCACGAAATCCCCAAATTCGACATGGTGACCAATATCCACCCAAGGTTGCTAAGATGGTGGGAGGACCTTCATTCCAGTGACCGGACTCTTGTCCGCAAGTATTTGGGAAACTTACCCTCTCTTCTGGAAATTCGACCGGACAACAGGATCATAGAGGCCACGACCTTATTCTAGGACAGTGATCGGTCGGTATTTCGGTTTGGGGACCTCGAAATGACCCCTCTGCTCGAGGAAATATGAGGATTAGCCGGTATTCCTTGGGAGACTCCGGGTTTGCTCATGTCGGAAAACCGTTTCTTCAAAATGATGGGGTTGAAGAAAAATTCAGATTTGACTTGTTTGAAGGATTCCTATGTTCCCTTTGACTACTTGTACGAGAGGTATGGTCATAGCAAGTCCTACCACACCTATCCAGACGAATTCACCCTCATATCATTGGGGCATATCCCCAGGAGAGTGTTCGTCTTTATGTACTGCTTCCTGGGAATGATAGTGTTTCCCATGAAGAAGGCTAGGATCCATACCAGACTAGCCATGGTCGCCGAGACACTAATGGAGGGGTTTGAGGGGCAACCTTTCAGCATAGTGCCCATGATTGTTGCAGAAATCTACCGAGCTTTGGGAAATTGCCAACGAGGGGCCAATAATTTTGAGGGTTGCAATTTATTACTCCAACTCTGACTTATAGAACATCTTCAAAAGGGTCGATACCATCAAGAGCTTCCACGAAGGCCGTGGAATGATCATATAGCCTTTCACCATCCCAACAGAATGAACTATATGCCTGACATGTTCGCTCGACCGGAGGATGCTCGAGGATGGGTAGAATTGTTTGAAAACTTGAAAGAAGACAAGGTGCAATGGATGTTCGAATGGCTCCCCACTGGAGAGTTCATCATCCGCTCTCGCGATGCTCTATTCCTTATACTTATTGGTCTGAGGGGAACTCATCCCTATGTCCCACTCCGAGTTATGAGGCATGCAGGAAGAAAGCAAGTTGTACCAAAGGTCAATAAAATGAGTCATTTCAGGGCTGATTTCCAAGGCGACGATAGCCCATACAAGCGTCAAGCTCAGAAAATGTGGAATAGCAAGATTATCTTGGAGAGGGATTCCATAGAACCCAACAGGTATTGTACCGGCTACACCTCATACTATCTAGGTTGGCTAAAAGAAGATCATGCTGGGTCAAGACAACCCAGGTCTGTTCGAGGTCACAGGGTCATCGATGAAAGGGCCGAGATACAGGTTAAGTACAATCAATTGCGCAAAAGGCTCAGGGAGTGTGAGAGCGAGCATCAAGAGATTCAAGAGGCCAATCAAAAGTTGATCGAGGAATGGAAGGATCTGGCTATTAGAGCCAACAAAAGCTTAGGGCATTTGGAGCATGGGTTAGTAGAGCTGGAAGGGAAGTTCACCCAGAGGATCGAGAGTTGGTAAAACGCCGAGGGTAATGAAGGAGGACATTTGGCTAGGGCTTTTTTGTTGTTTGGATTGCGTGAGCTGGTGACGCTGTTCGATGGAGCTAAAGATGCAGAGTCTGGGAAAGGTCCATCTGGGACCAAGTAGTCAGGAGTTTTCTTTCTTTTCCGCTCTGAAATGTAATAAGGCTAATGGCCATTAGTGATGTTATTACTTTATGCAATTTTAGTGTCGGGATTCGTCTTATTTTTATCAATAAAATGAGACATTTAGCATTATAAGTTCTGCAAATCAACTTGTCGCTTGGCCTACCTTGGGCACAACGAGGCTCCCTAATTAGGACACGATTTATATTCTTGCACTATGTGTTTAAATACTACAATGTTTTTCTCCTCAGAATCCGCACTAACTTGTTACCTTTTTGTTGTCTTTACTTTTATTTTTATTCCCCTCCCCAAAAAGGTTAGTTCGTGCATTCTGGCATCATCATCCTACTCCACAAGATCTAAGGGCCTTCCACCTCCTCCTCCTCCAAGTCCTATCAAAAGCAAGAACAAAGCAAAGATGGAGAACGTGAACAACATCAGAAAAGACGACTTAGATGAAAGGGTAGAGGTTCCTCAGGTATCCAGAGAGAGTGCCACTTAGCTCGAACAAAAGTTACTGAAATTTCAAGAAGAACTGGACCAAGTTCGGAACTTGGCAAGTCTGTCATTCTCCCTCACGACCCCAGACATCAACTTTCCCAATGCTCAACACCCCATACCTCCACAGAATATCCCAAAGCCACAGAAACAGCCCACTACTCATTGCAACACACATCTCAACAACACTTCACTCCTCATCCCTGAACCATCAAATGATCATCCCCACCATACCTAATACACTCAACCCATCACAAACACACCAGAGTCTGATGACAAAGACTCTCTCATCAAGAAATTGGTAGCCAAGCTTAAGAAATTAACTAGCCGAGTCCAGGGCGTTAAAGGAAGAAAAGGCATTGAAGGGCTGAATTATGAGGATTTTTGCATTCAGCCAGATGTTGAACTCCCGGAGGGGTACAAACTTCCCAAGTTTGAAATGTTTGATGGGTTAGGGGATCCTAGAGTCCATTTGAGGACATATTGTGACAAGATGGTTGGTGTGGGAAGAGATGAGAAGATCCGCATGAAACTCTTTATGATAAGCTTGAAAAGAGATGCACTATCCTGGTACATCACCCAAGATCCCAAAAAGTGGATGAGCTGGGCTGCAATGGCGTCCGACTTCATAGACAGATTCAGGTTCAATACAGAGAACATACCAGATATCTTCTACATCCAGAACCTAAAGAAGAAACCCACAGAGACATTCTGCGAGTATGTTGCTCGATGGAGATCCGAGGCTGCCAAGGTCAGGCCGGCCTTAGCGGAGGAACAAATGGACCAGTTTTTCGTCCGATCATAGGATCCACAATACTATGAGAGGTTGATGTTGATAGAGGGTCAGAAGTTCTCCGATATTATCAAGCTAGGAGAAAGAATTGAAGAGGGCATTAAGAGCGAAATGGTCACCAACTTTGAGGCACTACAAGCTACCAACAAGGCTCTACAATCTGGTGGCACATCAAAGAAAAAGGATGTGAGCGCCGTGATGGTCGCACAAAGAACCAAGTCACCCATAAAATACCAAGACTACCCGGTACCCCCTCTCACATACCAGCCTATTCCCAACTACCAAACACCTCTACCTTCTTACCAAATTCCATCGCCTGCTTACCAACCATCTCCATACCAACCTACTTCACCAAAATATTCCCAACCTACACCCGTCTACCAAGCCTATAATACTCACTACCAGTTACCTCCCACCCGCCAAAACTTTCCCAGTCCACGCCCTAACTTCGATCGTAGACCTCCCAAGCAATACACTGCCATCACCGAACTGATCGACCGATTATATGAAAGACTCAAAGTAGCCGGTTACATCAGCCCAATACCTGCCAAAACTCCAGATAATCCCTCCCAGTGGTTCAATCCAAATAAAACCTGTGCGTACCATTCCGGTATGAAAAGGCATACCATTGATGAGTGCCAATCTCTGAAAGATAAAATCCAAGCTCTGATTGACAGCAAAATCATCGTGGCCAAGGAACCTGCTCCTAATGTTCGCAATAATCCTTTGCCTGATCATAAGAGTGGTTATGTGCATATGATCGAACTAGAAGATGATTGGGACCCCAAAAGGTCAATTGGATTAATTGATAAAGGTGACGAGCCCAAGAAACCAACCGTCACATTGAATCCAATTGTAGTCCAGATCCAACCTTCTGGGGACGCTGAAGTAAACATGTCTGTGCCTTTCAAGTTTGAAGCACCGTCATCCAAAGGGACCACAAAGACGATCGAGGTGGAATTTGGGTCTCCAAAAGTGCCATTTGAAGTTGTTGTATTGCCACCCAAAATGAGAGTGCCCATTCCTGTAGCGATCTTAGCAGTAACGCCATTCCATACACAGGCCATCCCTTGGGATTACACCATCGAGGCAAGGATAAAGGGAAAGTCTAGGTCTGGAGAAGCAATTGCAGTGCAGGGTATGACCAGGACTGGCAGAATCTATAGTCCAGAGCACTTAGTAGAATCAAGTAAGCATGCCTCTGGACGGCCTACTGAAACTGGACCTAATGATCTCTGGCGAAAGATACAGGCAAAAAAATATTCAGTTGTTGACCAATTGAATAAAACACCAGCACAGATCTCCATTCTGGCTCTATTGCAAAGCTCCGAGACACACAAGAATGCCTTGATGAAAATAATAAGCGAGGCGTACGTACCCAGTAATATAACTGGAGGCGAGATGGCAAACATGGTTGGGCAGGTATTGGAGAGTCATAAGATCACTTTCCACGAGGATGAGTTGCCCCCTGAAGGTTTAGGACACAACAAAATGCTCCATATCACTGTCCAATGCGAAGACTATTTCATCACCAGGACTTTGAATGACGGAGGATCCAGACTCAACATTTGTCCATTGGTGACCCTCAGAATATTAGGGAAGAGCATGCATGAAATTAAGTATGGGGCTATCAACATCAAAGCCTTTGATGGTTCCCAAAGGTCCACTATTGGGGAGATCAGTCTATGTTTACAAATGGGGCCAACTTGGTTCGATGTTGATTTTCAAGTGATAGACATCCCATCATCTTACAACCTGCTACTGGGATGACCTTGGATCCATGCCGCTGGAGCTGTAGCATCCACCCTGCACCAGGCAGTGAAGTTCGAGTGGAATAACCAAGAGGTGATCATTTATGGTGACGGAAGTAACACCATATACAGTCGTCAAACTATCCTAGCAATTGAAGGGAGAAGGAAGCTAGGAGGAGAAACTTACCACCACATTGAGCGAGTCAACGCCATGGATAAAGATAAATGGTGGGATAACAAGATAGGAAGTATCCTGAATTGGAGCGGGTATGAACCTGGCAAAAGGCTCAGCAAGAACCTTCAGGGAATCACCAAGCCGATCAAGCTGAAGAAGCATGGAACCACTTTCAGGTTAGGATATGGATATACGTGGCAGGAGTTTAAGAACTGGTCGCCACCATGGCGCGACCCTTACTATCCACTGGAGCACCCGATACCCACCCTGGAACAGACTGTGACGACCCGACCTATCGTCTTATGAGTTACCGCTCCATTTCCCCCATTTTTATGCTTCTTCACGCTTCGTTATCGGTATGTGGTGTGTTAGAATTGATTCGGATTGGTTTTGATAAGAAATGAGACACTTAGTCTCTTTAAGGAAAGCTTAAGTTGGAAAAGTCAACTGAATGTTGACTATATCGTTAGAAGGCTCGGATGTGAATTCCGATGATTTGGTTAGCTCCGGGAGGTGATTTGTGACTTAGGAGTGCGATCGGAATTGATTTTGGAGGCTCCGTATAGAATTAGGATTGAATTGGCGAAGTTTGAATTTTGGGGAATTTCGGTTTATAGGCGAGATTTTGATCCGAGGGTCGGAATGGAATTCCGAGAGTTGCAGTAGCTTCGTTAGGTGATTTTGGATATGTCTGCAAATTTTCAGGTCATTCGAACGCCGTTTGGTCGGGTTTTTGATCGAATGTGAGTTTCGGAAGTTTTAGTTTAACTTAGGCTTGAATCCGTGGTGAATTGAGGATTTTTGTATTGTTGGACGTGTTTTGAGGATTGGAATAAGTTCGTATGATGTTATGGGATATGTTGGTGATTTTGGTTGAGGTCCCGGGGGCCTCGGGTGAGTTTCGGATGGTCTATCGGGATGTTTGAGACTTGGTAAAATTGCAGAAAATTGCAGCAGCTGTAGCAGTGAGATTTGTTCACTGCGATCGCGAGGGTAAGGCCGCGATCGCATAGAAGGTTTTTTGGGAGCATGAGTTTTGTTCTTCGCGTTCGCATTAGAAGGAACACGATCGCGTAGCTTTGGAAGGCAAGTCAACGCGATCGCATGGTCAATGTCGCGTTCACATAGGGTAATTTTGGGCATGGAGAATTTGTGCTTCGCGATCGCGGGCCTGGGGCTGCGGTCGCATAGAGTAAATCACTGGGCGACAGAAGGCTTTTCAAGGATATTTCATCCGCGACCTATCTCAATTTTTCCTCCATTTTTACACCACCTTGAGAGCTTGTTGGTAGATTTTGAAGGGGATTTTGACGGGAAGTGATTGGAGGTAAGTCTCGTGGCCTAGCAACACCATTTAATTGAAGATTCATCCTTAAATTCTCTAAATTTGAAGAAATTAGGGCTTGGTTTTTGAAATGTAAATTTGGGATTTGATGGCCCATTTGAACTCCGATTTTGATGAACTTTATATGTACGGACTCGTGGCGCGACGAGAAATCGAGTGATATTACTTTTATAATTTTTTGAGACGTGGGCCCGGGGCTCGGGTTTTTTGCAAATTTCGTGAATTTTGATATTTTTCGATTGGGTATCGTCCCATTTGCATATTGTGATGTATTCGCTCTGATTTTGGATAGATTTAATGCACGTGGAGGCCGATTTGAGGGGCAAAGGCATCGAGAGCGAGGGATTTCACCATTTCGAGGTGAGTAATACTTGTGAATGATATCCTAAGGGTTGAAACCCCGGATTTGCACATCATAATGCTGTATTTTGGTGACTTGCACGCCAGGTATGAGCGTGGGGTAGAGAACCGTTGGGGATTGTGACTTGGTCCGTCCCGGTTGTGGATTTTACTGCGTAATTGACTGAAACTTGCTAAATGTTATCTTGAATTGGGCTGATTGCCATATTTTGGGCTTCGCGAAGCATTTTTTGAACACTGTAGGGGTTATTATCACTGTTTTCATGACACTTAGCATATTAAATAATTTCAGTCCTGAGTTAAACACTGTTTTGAAATGTGCAGTCATATTGCTAAAGTTTAAAAACTTAAATTGCATTTTCTGATGTTCTGAGTTAAAAGTTATTACTTGACATTGCCCGAGTCTCTCAATTGCATGTTCTGGACTGAGATATGGATCGGGCTGCACGCCGCAACAGTATATACATATACATGCATGGATCGGATTGCACGCCACAGAACTATATTATATGGATCAGACTGCACGCCGCAGTGATATATTATGTGGATCGGACTGCACGCTGCAGTAGTATATTATATGGATCGGACTGCACGCCGCAGTGATATATTATGTGGATCGGACTGCACGCCGCAGTATTATAGCGCTTAGGCTGTAGGAGCCCCTCCGGAGTCTGTACACACGCCCAGTGAGCGCGGGTACCCAAATGGATCGGGCTGCGTGCCACAGCGGTTATGTGCATTGTATTGCATTCATGCATTCGTTCCTGTTTGTATTACGTGGCATGGCTTTTAGCACTCACATATCATTGGCATACATGCTATTACTTGCCTTGTTGACCAGATACCCTGGTGTTATATGTTAAGGAGTGTTGTGCCCAAGGGGCTGATTTATGTGCCGACTTGCACTATCTGATATAGCATTCATATGCTTGACTGTTGGAAAAAGGATATTTGTAAAAGAGATTTTTAACTGAACTTGAGATTTTCTAAAGGATTTTCACAGTGTTACAG
>MU710329.1:0-20141 GCA_026770625.1 Nicotiana glauca | reverse complement strand
AAAAAAGCCCGTTAGGCCCGCTAAGCCCACGAGACCGGCCCGTTTAGCCCAGGACCATCTGGGCTTAGGCCCGTCACGGGCCGGTTCCACCCAGCAGGCCCACGAAGCCCGGGACCGCCCGAGCCCGAGACCGCCAGGCCCGGGACCGCCAGGCCCGGCCCGTTTGGCCCATTTAAGGCCCGGGACCGCCAAAAATACAGCCTTAGCGTAGAGACTAAAGTCGATTTCACAGATAGACAATTTCTGCACATAAGGGAAACTGAGATTTTAACATAACGCCAGAGGTTAGAATACAACCAAAGGATAACGGAAAATAAACTTAATCAATCTCATATACTAGTATTGATCCTCAATATCTATTTTTGTTGTGTTGCTCCTCAACGTTCCTTTTTTTTTATAATGTGTAACTTCCCTAGTATTCATAACTCATGCGATCACAAAATTTGTTGTTTTTACCATATTTTTTAGCTACCGCTCCCTATTCTATTAATACTCCCTCGGGTTCAAAATAAGTGATTTTTTGAATATTTTTACACCGATTAAGAAATTCAACTTTTAGTGTTAATTAGCAATGGAATTGACCATATTAACCTTTACTATTTTAATAAACACTGCTAACACATATTCCAACATTATTTACTCCAAAGACAATGTAGGAAAAAAATAATTAATTTATTTTTGAAATCTGAAAAAATCACTTATATTGGACCACAAGAAAAAAAACCAAAAAATTACTTATTTTGGACCGGAAAGAGTATTAAATAGCTTCAAAATTCAAACTCCCCTCTAGTTTCTTGGTTACATTTTCTAGACTCAAACGTACGTATATATAGGATCCTCTCCTATAGGTGTATGCTACTTTTAGCTGTCCCGCTAATCCATCCCCACTAGCTTCTTTGTTAACTAGTTATACTATCATCTTTAGTTAAAACAGTTATAAAACTATTTACCAACATTTATTGAAGGTATGTGAGAATATAGATTTAATGTTTTATTTTTATTTTTATTTTTTTCAATTTGAACGGAGAAATAGTTAATTTGGAAAGAGTACAGCCAATTAAAAACTCTAGCGTTTAAGATATACATATACCATCAAAAGTTCTCTCCGTTTCAATTTATGTGAACTTATTTAACACGGAAAAGATTAAGTTCGTATACCATATGTCATATGGTTAGGTCAAGAAAAAAAAAGAGGTTAAATTTGTCAATTTTGATATAAGCAAATAAACAAGAGGATAATAGCTAAATTGAGGCAAAACCACCAAATTTCCAAAGATTGGCTTCTAATTAATGTAGGACAAGTTCGTTAAATCGTCAACACAAACTAATTTTGGAAACTCCTCCAAATAAAGAAAGATCTTGGAAGGGGCCACCACTAATCTCCAAGCAACGTCAACATGAAATAAATGGATGGAACTTTTTCTTTTTCTGAATAATTTTTTGGGAATATATTGTTATCATCAACAAACAGATTTATTACAACAGGAAGAAAGCGTTGAGGATCCTATAGAAATAAGAATGTGGTTGCAAGTTGAATAGAATGTGATGTTATTACAGGAATACAGATATCTATTTATTACAACAGGAAGAAAGCGTTCTCTGTTTCCTCTGTTGAAGTCCCTTTCTTATTTATTTCATGTCAGGCTAAATAGTGGAGGTCCAATTTTTTTCTATTAAACCTCTCAACACACAAGGAGCAGATTAAATAGATATCGGATTTGAATATGGAAGGAGAAATGAAGGAGAACAACAATAGGAGGCATTTCATGGAGCAATTGCACATATATTATATGAAATATATGTTATTTTCGCCAACATAAATATCATGTAGTTATATCCATCAAAGCTCAGATAAATAGAAAGAATTCATATACAATAGAATTTAAGCGAGAAATTTATATCAAAAATCTTTCACGATTCTCAACTCACTTCGTTGACCTGTCAATTATGTACACCATATAATACTCCCTGTGTTTCAAAAAGATTGACACTATTTTATTATTAGTCTGTTCTAAAAGATTAGCACCTTTCAATATTTCTTTAATAAAAAATATTTATAGTCACACAAATATTATAGTAAATTTTAGACCATAAATTTTAGAAGTTTTACTGTCACAAAATATTACGATATATTTAAAACCATATATCTCAAATGTCTTACCTTCTTTATTAAAGTTTGTGTCAAAGTCAAACTAAAATAAATTTTCTTAAATAGAGGGAGTAATTTTTATGGCTGCATGACCTTACAAGAATTAATAGACACTCAATATATGATATGTGATGTACGAAACGTTTCGATCGAATTGCTATTGGTCAGTACGACAATATAGCTAGTGGTAGTTTTGCTTCTTGGTGCTTCTATTAGAGTCCTGAACTAAAAATTGCTTTTTTGGACTTAAAGCACAAAAATAAGTAAAAAAAATAATTGATGACCAAAGTATATATAACGTATTTATTTAATGTGCTATATCTTGACACATTGATAATAGGCTATATAATTATTATTTACACCGTAATTCCCCGTGTTTTGTTGTTGTTTTATAATGTAAATTGCCAATAAAATATTTTAATTGGTGCTATTTGGTTTTGCAGGGAATATAAGATGTGATGAAACAACATGAAGTATTTGGAGGCAATAATGTGAAGAAAACACCCACTCAAGAAGTATTCGAACACAAAAGAGCAAAAGAGAAGGAACGCGGAGACAAAAGCCCAGGCAGTATTCACCGCGGTCGTCACCGCAGTTTGCGCCGCGATTTGAGGCAGTGCCTCCCGCGGTCGACGCCGCGGCCGCAGCGAGCTGTTCACAACCCAGAAATTCAAGGGGCCTAAGTGTCAATTCGAGAAAGCTTTTTGTAAAACCCCTATAAGATGTAGAAACTCGCCCAAGATATGAAGGCTTATTTTGAGATTATTTTTGGAAGGAGAACAAGTGTGAGAGATCACCCAAATCATCATAGTTCTTTATTTTTTCTATTTTTCTTGCAATTCTTCCATTATAAAGTAATTTATCATCAACAATATTTTGAGAGAATTGCATGCAAATACAGTTCACACATATACATTGCAATTAGGTGACTTATATACAACTTTGCAAAGTTGCAACCCAAAAATGATAAAGCCAAGATTTAACATCAAACCCAAATTGGTTCTCGAAATTGCTATTCAGATTTTTTTTTTAAATGCTCAAAATTCTAACCCAATCTCCGACTCATTAAATATGACTCAAATATTAGTTCAACAAACCAAATCCATTTGGGTGGTGAAAATCATATATTTAACGTGATCCACCATTACTTAACGAGCTTAAATAAGTAGGTTCAAAATTTCAACTCTAATTTTGTGAGAATCTTGGAATGATTGTTATTTAGATTTGTTCTACTAAACTTGAAGTCATTTGATGGAATTTGGACCAGTTTGAACAAGAATTAAAACTCAAAATCATAGAAAAAGTTCGCCTAGAGATGTTTATACAATTTTATACCAGCCAGGTACATTATGTATATAAGTGTATAAAAATATATAAAGATATATAAGTACAACTGTGAAAATATGTTAGTGATACACTCTGTAGATAGGTGTATAAGAAGAAAAATGTGTGAGAAATCCATTAAATACATGTAATCACTCTTGAATATAATAATGTATAAGAGGTGTTTATACACCTCTATAGTAAAGAGGTATTTGTACACTTCTAAACAATATTACATATTGTTATATTAATAAATTCTATCAATGGAACTTCATGTGCTCTTTTTCTCTTCTTCTTCCTTGAGCCTCTTCTAAAATTTACCTCAAATCTATTCCAAATCACTTCAAACTTAGATACATTTTAACTTGAATGCTGATTTGATTTCTCTTGTCTTGATTCCATACATTGAATCGTCCATAAGGTACAAGATTAAAGAGTGTATAACATTTATCCACTAGGTATATGAATGTACCATTACCAAAAGAAAGACATTTCTCATGCGTAAACGTGTGTTTGAGATTGTTTATGGTAACTGGATAAGTCTTTTGCCATGCTACCCAGGTACATAAATGGATTGCAACACTTTAACCCCGGAACTGTTGTTAAATGGAAGCTTGAGCGCAATCCGGAAATGTAAGAATTCATATTCAGATATATGTTCTTGGCATTTAGACCAACCATTGATGGTTTTGTGCATTGTTAGCTGGTAATATCCATAGACGACACTCATATCTATGGAAAATATGATATTTATTTCTTGATCTCCGTTGTAGTAGATGCTAATAGAAGCATATTTTCTCTCGCATTTGTTATTTCTGCCAATGAAAGCCAGGAGACGTGGACATTATTTTTAAACCTCTTGAAGGAGTACATTTTCAGATATTGTTCAGGTATTTATCTAATATCTTTAGGAAGGTATTTTAAGTTCTGTATAGAATTTGCGTGCATGGCAGAAACCATATGCCTACTACCATTACTGTGTTAGGCACTTCAACGCCAACTTCTAAAGGGCTCATCCGAACAAGGACTTATGGATGACTATAACAGATCACTAATAGTGTAAATTCAAAAGGAAAATGGAATTGATTAGGTAGGAAGACCCAGAAGCCTATAGTTGGTTGATACGGTATGAGCTTGACAAATGGACTTTGCCTAAGGATGATGGTAGAAGATGGTGAATTTTGACTACAAATGTGTCAGAATCTTTTAATAGTTTGTTAAAGTTTGCACGTGAATTGCTTGTCACTGTCATGGTGCGGATGTCCTTCAAGCAGATGACGGAGAGGTTTGTTGAAAGATCTAGATGTGCATCATCATTGATGGAAATGAGTATTGAATTTATGCCATGGCCAATGAAACGATTTGAGAAATGTAGGAAGCGAGCACAGTGGCATACATCCTGGTACGACTTCATTACCTACTGAAATGTACGTAAATTTGACAGTTGAAGCATGTGGAATTACGTTGTTTTGTACCCAATTTGTAGCAAAAGTTGGATCACTAGCAAGTGATTGCAGGTCTTCGTTTCGGGTACCAAGAATTACAGAAATATCATATCCCTGTAATGCCGTTAAGACATCTTGATTGGGATCGAAAATTCATATTTTTTTGGACGTTTCTTGACTTCAAAAGATTGATCACATGGGCTGGTGGTGGTAGATTATTTCCTGTTCATATACAGGGACAATTGTAGCATCGATCTGATTGTAGAAGAAGAAAAAGAAAATGAAGGAGGAGAGGAGGGGGAGGAGAAATGGAGCTGAAGTTGTTTAAAAAGTGGTTACAAGTTAAAAGTTTAAAAAAAAAATGGGTATAGGTTAAATTTGGGCGACCAAATAGGGCGCCCCGTGCAATTTTTACTATTTTTGTGCTTTAAGTCTAAAATAATACTCTCTTCGATTCACAGTAAGTGACCAATTTACTTTGGGTAGATCCATTAAGAAAATACTAAATTCTAGACAAAAATAGTTAGTGTGACTAAATTATCTTTTATTAAATATTGTAACATAATTATAGTAGCACTTACTTCTCTTTTCAAATATGAGGAATAAATAACTTTTTAGGGATGCATACAAAAGGGTAAGTTTGAAAAAAAAATTAAATTTTTTTTTAATATATAAATTGACACTTATTTTAAATTAAAATAAAAAAATAAATTAATCATTTATTATGGACTTCTTCTGTTTCCGAACTTCTGCTGTACCAATAATTCAGTGTCATACCCCTAAAGCTCCCCTTTTTTGTTTGGTGGCGAGTCTCATAAATACATCAACCAAAGTTTTCCAAACAAAGGTGTTCAAGGACTCATAATAAGTACAGGCGGCTTTATAGCCTGTTTGGTTAAGTTGGAGAAATTAGTTTTGAGAAGTGTCTTTTCTAAAAGTAATTTTGGAAAAAATATTTTGGAGAAAAACAGTTTATGTTTGGCTAATTACTTTAAAAAGTATTTTTGAGCAATAATTTATGTTTGACCAAGTTTTTTAGAAAGTGCTTTTAAGTATCAAATTACGAATAAGGACATGAATAGATTTACTTTATAGTTAATACTATAAATAAATAAATAATCTCAAAAATTTATTATTACATGCAATAATTAAATCTTTTTATTTTATTTAAGTAAAATATGAAAATAAAATTAAAAAGTACTTAATTCTTTTAATATAAACTAAATATATTAAAAATTATTCAACAAATATAAAAATATTCACCGCTAAAGTCACTATATATTAGAAAGTTATCCTAAAAATAAGAAGAAATATTTATAAATTAATATCCTAAGTATTAGGTTTAACGGGTATTTAGGTATATACTATATTTTGTCAAGTGCATTTTTGGTTTAAAAAAATCAAAACTGCTTCTGTTTCTGCTTTAGGGAAGAAGCTACTTTTTTCTGCTTCTCAGAAACTGCTTCTGCTTCTTCCCAAAAGTATTTTTTTCCTCAAAAAAGCTTGGCCAAACACTTTAAGTTAGGAAAAAAATACTTTTGGGAAAAGAAAAAAAATACTTTTGGCCTCTTGAAAAGTTTGGCTATTAGTAGGGACTCCTCCAACTATCCACACTTTGTCCGGAAGTTTTGACATTGAAAGTGCATCTTGGTGTCTTTATTTTATCCAAGTACAACCACGGGGAATTTTGATATTTACAAATTTAATTTTTAAATACAAATCTATACATATATGTGCACAAATGCTTCTGACGGAAAATGTGCACAATTGGAAGAGATAAGTGACTCAACAAGCTTATAGCGGCCAAGTTATTAAAATCAATTTATTTTAAAAAGTATTTTTCAAAAAATATTTTAGGTGAGAAACAATTATATTTGGATAATTAATTTAAAATTATTTTTGAATAGTAATTAATGTTTGATTAAGCTTTTAAAAAAAATTTAAGTGTATGTTTCTGAAAAGTATTTTTCAAAATTGTTTCTACTTTTACTCAAAAACATAATTTTTTCCTTCTAAAAATTTGACCAAACACTTAAACTTTAGGAAAAAAACACATTTGGCAACAAAGCACTTTTGATCAAAGCGAATGTTTGGCCCAAGGGGCTATTAAAATTGAGTGGTAGTCATTATTATTGTTGTAAGAGAGAAAAATAATGGAGACTGAATGGGCGAGTCGAGCCAGATGGAAAACGAGTTAAACAAAAATGAGTCGCAATCCAACCTCACCGGAGCCAAAGTACACTTTATATTGATAATTTTTGGTGATGCTTAGACATATCGTTAACTTAACTTGGCATTACAAAAGATAGTTTTCTTTTACCATTTTAACTTGCAAAAGTTATGACCGTGTTTGCATTATTCCAGTAGCATCAGCTCTTCTTATACGATGAATTCAAGATAATTTGCGTATCCCTTTTTTTTTCCTAGTGTATTGATAAGATCTGAAATAGGCAGAATACATAACTAGACTTTTAAATTTGGTCTTTTTTATCATTTGAACACCTAAATATAGAGTTGTTCCTATCAAGCCCTTCAACTAAACTACATCTGTGCCAATTAGACACTTTGTAGTGACATGATTGAGTGCGTGGGAAAAGACGCGTGAACGTGAGAAAAAGGTTGTTGATTATTATTATATTATTATTGTATTCTAATATATTATTTCAATTAAAGCTAACTTTTATTCTACATTCTATTTCTCTTCTTCTTCCCATAAACGCATCATTTTTCCTCTTAATTTTTTTAAAAGAAAGTTTAGTGCACATGAATTTGACTATTCTCATTTGGCATGCTTGTTCTCTTTACATGATACTTGTAAGTTACACCAGCTTAGACGACGAATAGAGAGAATAGCGTGATATTTCAGTGAAATCGTAACAAGCAGAAGTGAGATGAAGTTGAACGGAGGAAATTTCCAGTTAGCTTTTTAGGACACTTAGTCACTAGAGCGAACGGTCAGGTTTTTCATTTTCTGAAAATAATTTTCAATTTGTTTTGGGGGTTAATTCTATAAAGTGGAATATTTTAAGGGGTTAGAGGCAATTGTAATACACTCGTTTATTTTTTATAATAGTTATTCTCAGATAGTCTACAAAGTGTTAAATTGGCACAAATGTGGTTTAGTTGAAGGGCCTGATAGGAACAACTCTATGTATAAATATTCAAATGACAAAAAAGGGCAAGTTCAAGAGTCCAGTTATTTATTCTGCCTATAAAATATTTAGCAGGTTTTTGAACAATATCCAATCCAAGTTTTAAAAAGATATTTAAAGTTAAAGTTTAAAAATAAAAGTCGGACGATTTGCTCTTATTGCAGGTTGTAGTGATCCATAATATTAGTGTACCTGGGTGTTGATTTCTCGCACTTTGTGTAACACACATTATATCCAACTTTTATGTGTGCTGGAAATTGCTCGATTCTTTGTTAGTTGTGACACTTTAATTACTTATGTTGAACCTCATGGGTCTAGGCTATCTTTAAATTAATGGAGTAGCGGCTGCAACTTGATGTAGCTCTTACAGTAATAAAGTTCGGAGACAACAAATGTTGAATCCGTTGTGTCAAAATAATGAAAAAGATGGAGAAGAACAGCTCACCTTGGATGAGCTCTAATGACGGTTGAGAAGAGCTATGAGAGATGAAGTTTCTGGAAGGTTATTAGAAAAGGAAGTGAAGTATTTTGTACAATTATGAAGAAAACTACAGAAGAGAATGAATTGACTAATTTTACAATGTAATCTACCCCTATTTATATTTCATCTACACCTCTACAACATAATAATACATAAATATATACACTGTTAATACCCCCTCTCAAGTTAGAAGGGAGAGACTCATAGCCAACTTGCTAAGTAGATTGCAATGTTTTACTCCTGTGAGGGGCTTAGTGAAGATGTCTGCCAGTTGATCATTTGTGGAAATGTGATGCAGTGTAATGGTCCCTTCATGCACTTGATCACACACAAAGTGACAGTCCACCTCTAGGTGTTTGGTGCGCTTGTGGAAGACAAGATTCTTGGCTATGTGAAGTGCTGCTTGACTATCACAAAAGACTGGAACAGGTAGTATCAAGGGAGCTCCCAACTCTGCAAGCAATCTAAGTAGCCAAACCAACTCTCCCACAACTTGTCTAGCAGCTCTATATTCTGCTTCTACTGCGGATAGTGATATGGTCAGCTGTTTCTTTGATTTCCAGCTGATAGGACCATCCGCTAGGAGCACAACATAGCCACTGGCTGACTTTCTTGAATCAGCGCAGGCTGCCCAGTCTGAGTCACAAAATGCTTGAATTCTGTAGTCATTGTTATTAGACAGAAAGATTCCTAAATTTGGATCACCTTTGAGGTATCTCAGTACATCATAAACAGCTCGCAAGTGTGGCTCCCTAGGACTTTGCATAAATTGGCTCAAACATTGTACACTATATAATATGTCAAGCCTGGTATTGGTTAGGTAGTTCAACTTGCCAACTAGTTTCCTGTAATGTGAGGGATCAGGTAGCAGGGGCCCTTCATGTGCACTCAGTTTAGTTAAGGGATCCAATGGAGAGGTTAATGCAGAATACTTCATGCAATCAAATTCTGACAGTAGATCCATTGTGAACTTCCTTGGTGATATTAATACCTCATTATCTTTGTATATAATTTCTAAACCCAGAAAATAGTGTAGTCTCCCTAGGTCTTTTATTCTAAAAATCTCATGTAGATACCTCTTTAGAACACATATTTCTTCCAAATCAGTCCCTTTCACTAGAACATCATCTACATAGACATCTACAAACACCATTGAACTTTTATACTTTTTGTAGAACAAAGAATAATCTAGTAGAGAATGTGTGTATCCTTTGGAACAGAGAGCTTCAGTTAACTTCTCATACCACTGCCTACTTGCTTGTTTCAGGCCATATAAAGACTTGTTCAATTTGCGCACTAAATATCTGACCTATCAACAGCTAGACCTTGAGGCACTTCTATGTAAACCTCCTCATGGAGGTCTCCATGAAGGAAAGCATTATTCACATCTAGTTGAAAAATATTCCAGCCCTTCTTTACTGCTATTCCAATTAGAATCCTAACAGTTATCATTTTAACTACTGGTGAGAAAGTTTCTGTATAATCTACCCCAGCTTCTTGAGCATAACCCTTCACCACTAATTTTAACAAGGTTCCAGGTATGATTAGCATACAGAGCTTCAAATTCCTGACTCATGACTGCTTGCCAGGCAGGATCAACAGCTGCATCCTCATATGACTTGTGTTTAGTCTCATGAGAAATGAGTCTGATTAATTGCTGACTTTTAGAACTTAATGCATTTATAGAGATACGTTTATCATTGGGTATAGATGTATTGTAAAGAAAGTGAGGTTGTGCTTTGGTTGCTACAAGAAGGGGAGTTGGAATCACTTGTTGTCAACTTGGGTAGAGAATAGTTGTAGTCTTTCAAGTAGATAGGAGTTTTGATAGTTCTGGATGGTCTTCCTAGATGTTCATCAGGTTCTTGCGTTGATGAGTTAGGGATATTACTAGGTAGGTTGTCATAATCATTAGGAAAAGTGAAACTTTCTCCTGAACTGGTGGTTACTTGAGGACTAGTCTAACTTACCCCTGGCAGTGAAGGATTAGGTGACATTGTTGGGAAACATATACTAGGAGAAGAAGGGACAGAAGATGACTCATGAGGAGGAAACAACTCATATGCTAAATCTGCATCTACTTGGGGAAATGAAGGAAAAACTCTACTAGAATTAGAATGCAAAGCAAAAGGAAGTACATTTTCATGAAATACAATATCTCTAGAAACATGAATTCTCTTTGTGACTAGATTAAGCACTTTGTAACCTTTTGTCCCAAAGGGATACCCCACAAAAACATGAGGTGAGGATCTGGATTCAAATTAGTCTTTGTGAGTCTTTAAGGTTGTGGGAAAGCAAAAACATCCAAAACTTCTAAGGTGTGAATATTTAGGTTTTGTTTTGTATAGCAGTTCCAGTGGACATTTATTTTTGAGAGTTGTAGAGAGAAGTCTATTAATTAAATAGGTTGAGGTGAGTATACATTCTCCCCAGTACCGTATGAGAAGTTTGGACTGATATAACAAGGCTCTGGCTGTTTCCAAGAGATATTTGTGTTTTCTCTCCACTATGCCATTTTGTTGAGAAGTGTAGGGGCATGTTTTCTGATGTATGATCCCCTCAGATTGTAAGACTGAAGTGGTTTTAGTGTTTATGAATTCAAGACCATTGTTTGTTCTGATGGTCTTAATGGATCAATTAAACTTATTTTTCACCATGGCAGAGAAGGCCTTAATTACTTGTAAGGCATTGCTCTTACAACTAAGCAGATTAGTCCAAGTCCATCTACTATAGTCATCCACTAAGGTAATGAAATACTTATTCTTGTCATGTGTTGGCACATAATAAGGCCCCCATAAGTCAATGTGCAAGATTTTAAATATTTTGGTTGTTGTTGTGTTTCTTTCTGAGAAAGGTAACCTACTCTATCTAGTCATTGGACATATTGGATAGATAAAGGGTTGTTTGGATGAGAAATGAAAAGGTATAGATTCAATCCTTCCCATTTTGACAAAGGGTACATGCCCCAATCTATTGTGCCACAAAAGATCAATCATCTGCTTATCATTCATTGATGTATTACATGAAGACTTAGTACTTTCCTTAGATTGCACATAAGAGTTGGTGGCAATTTTATTACATTCATATGAACAAGTGTGTGAATTGATCAAAGCAGGAGAAAAAAAAGTTGTGTAAGCTAGATATAGTGTGTGAGATAGGATGAGAGCTAGTGCCATCAACATTGGTTGCACTAGATGAAGAAGTCTGAGTGATAACACCACCTTTATTTGATGCACTATGTGAATTATCAGACACTAAAGAATTAAGCTTGCAGAAATCTGGACTATTGAGTTTGCAGGAGTTTATTTTGTAAAGGTATAGGCCATCCTTACTTTCACCAATTACCATAAGCCTCTTCAGTGAAGAGGCCTACAGAAGGATGCAAACAAATCTGGTGAATATGACAAATCAATCAAATTGGACTGTTAGACAATGAACTGAGATTAGGTTGAACTTGAAACTAGGGACAAATAGGACTCTCTTCAGAGTGAACTTAGGACTCATTACTACATCTCCCATTAGTGTAACCTTCACCTTATAAACATTAGGTAGAGTGACTAGAAAAGGATAGATCGGGGTCTTTATGTTAGTTAACATGGATTTATTATAGGCCATATGGTTAGATGCCTCAGAATCAAGTATCCAAGAGTCAGCAATAGATATAGAACATTCATATGAATCAGAACCAGAATCAAAATGAGTTGAGCAAGCTGAAATATCTGCAAAGTTCATAGCTCCTCCTTTTAGCTCATTTCCTCCACTTCCAGTATGAAAATTCTCCAGCATGCTCACTAGCTGGTTGTACTGTTCCTTAGTGAGTGCTTGCATAGTCCTATCTTGTTCACGTGCTACACCATTGCTTCCATCTGCACACTCTACAACACTATCTCCCTATCCTCCATATACATTAGCAGCAATTCTCTTTCCCTTGTTGAACCTTGGATAATGTGGATAACCATGTAGCTTATAGCACATTTCCTTAGTGTGGCCTTATCTCTTATAGTAATACAAAAGGGTCGTGGCCTATTCCCAAGGTGTTCTCTCTGTAGTTGCTGCTTCCAACTCTATTACCTTGCTGATTAAAATTCACATATCCAGGATTGTCTCCAAATTTTCATGCTGACCAAAATTTGTACTGAATTGATTTCCTCCTGATCTATTGGCACTCAAGGCAGTGGATTACATCACCAATTGCTTATTTGATTTAACCTCTCTTTGTTTTTCCTCTTGAATTAGAATTGAAAAGGCATGTGCAAGTGAGGGCAGCAGATTCATCATTAAAATGCTGCCTCTAACCACAGTGTAGACTTCATTCAGCCGCATTAGAAATTAGATTAGTCTTCTATCCTGTTCTGCTTTATGCATGTTGGCTTTAGCACCACATGTGCAATTGCATTTGCACTGGGCATGTGTATTTAGTGTATTCAATTCTTCCCAAAGTTTCTTCATCTTAGTATAGTACCCCGTGATATCTAGGGTTCCTTGGCTTAGTTCATTTATCTCTCTCTTTGTAATTAGTACAATTTTGCCCCATTCGTTTGGTCGTACCTGTCTTCGAGTTCCTTCCAAAGTTCCTAAGCATCATTGACATACTGTAAACTATCTGCCAGATCCTTCGAAATGGAATTTAGGATCCACAATGTGACTATATCGTCACAGCGTTCCTATTGATCATACTTAGGATCCTGAGGTGGTGGTTTTTTGCATTTTCCATTTATGAAACCTACTTTGTTCTTCACTGAGAGAGCTCTTAGAACTCCTCTCCTCCACGATCTATATCCTGATCCGTAAAAAATAATCAGTACTAGTACAGATCTAGCACTCTCAAAGGGATGCATGTACAGCGGACTAGTTGAATCTAGAGCTACATTCGTGGAATCCGTCGTGTTCTCAGTTTCAACCATGATTATTGAGGGTCAAATTGAAGACTCGAAGTGAAAATTGATGTTCACACAAAAAGAGAGAAAATCGAGGGACTATGATCGAGTAGGGGAAAGAAATGACTGATTGAATTTGAAATCAAGAGCCCCGCTCTGATACCATGTCAAAATAATGAAGAAGATGGAGAAGAACATCTCACCTTGGATGAGCTCTAATGGCAGTTGAGAAGAGCCATGAGAGATGAAGTTTCTGGAAGGTTTCTGCTTAGTTTTTATTAGAAAAGGAAAGTGAAGTATTTTGTACAATTATGAGGAAAAAATACAAAAGAGAATGAATTGACTAATTTTACAATGTAACCCCTATTTATAATATGTATCATCTACACCTCTACAATACAATAATACATAAATATACACACTGTTAATACGTTGATCAATATTTTTAGGTGAAAAAGAAATCATTGCAACTGATATTTGTATCTAATCCATATTTTACCATTTAGACATTAATATTGGGCATATTTTTATATGTTTCGATATTAATTTACTCCCATTTTTTAAGTTTTTTTGTAATATTATCTATGTTATATTAAAAGGAGAGTAGTATGCATTGTGGTTAAGTCAAGTGGCAAGCTAAAATGAAACCACTTATAATTTTAGGACAACATTAATAACTAAAAATTATATATAGAAACATAATTAGTGAAAGAAGTTTAATGAATCTTATACATATTTGTTTACCATAAAAATGGTAATTCCAACTAGATTTAATTTTGTGATTCTAAAAATACATAATTTATTTTTATGCTAGTTGTTAAGCAGTAGATACCGATATAAGTGCGAAACTAGAAAATAAGATAAGACCTTGAAGGTAGTGTGGCAAGCAAACCAAGTAACCGAGAATCGAGGCCTCGAGCTGGCTTATACGGTGTCTCGAGGTCGAACTAAGAATTTGGATGTGAACGGCCGATGAAGGACTAACAGTTCTAAGAGCTTTGATGATGTCTCTTTATGATCAATGATGAGTAATAAATGATGAATAATCAATGAAACGCAATAAATGTAAGCCAGATAACAAATGTAAGCAATATAATAAATGGAGAGTATGTTTGAGTTAGAGAGCAGAGAATATTCTTGTTCTTGTATTGAATATCATGTATGCAATAAATGACAAGGGTCCCCTTTATATAGGAAGGGGAAATATCAACATGGTACATGTATAAATATTACAAAGTAAAGTAGGTACGGACTTGCACTATTCTTACAGGCGTTGTCAGCTTTGATCACGCACCTTGGGAACTTCCCCCTTGTCCGTGACACTAATAATTGCCTTGCTGATAATCGGCATAAAGTATGTATATTTTGATATATATCGCCTCGCATTGTGCTCTTGTTTCGATGATTTGAGATGTTTAATATGATAATTTGTGCTAAATTATGATTTTTCTATGTGTAGGACTCATTCAGATGTAATTTAGGATGAAAGGACACGAATTGGAGAGAATTGGAGCAAAAAGGAAAAAAGTCAATTTTGAGGGCCACAGCTGGCTGTGCGTAGTTTCCAGAACTCATAGATTTTGAGCGCCAGGGCCCCATGCTGCCCTGGATGCTCGAGTTGCTAGAGTGTCCTATTCCGACTTGGACTCGATTATTTTTACCCCAATATGCCTCTAATTGATATAAAAGCTATCCTAAAACCTATTTTGATGGGGGAACGTGATTTTGAAGAGAAAACAAAGGAGCAAAACACTTGGGAGCACATATTTGAGCAATTCTTCCAATCCTTTTCTAGTACTCGGTGATTTTATGTTTAAAAACATTATTTTTGATGATTGTATGAACATGAGTGGCTAAGAACCCTATTATTCTAGGGTCAAGGGTAAAACATGAATGTTGATGTCTGGGGTTTAATTTATCGAAGTTGATTTTATCATATTGGGTTATTTATTTAATTATATTTTTAATTATTTTGCTGAGTAGCTAACAGTGAAGTACTATCTACGAATCTAGAGTTGAACTCGAAAGTGGGAATTTTAGATTGCATATAGAATTAAATAGAGCATGTTCTTGAACCCGGGCATCGGAGAACGGATTCGCAATTAGGATAGACAAATACCTAATTGCCTTGCTTGGTTGAAATACAGGAATTGTAAATGCATTCGTGTTAATCTTAATTCTATAGACATATAATCGTTAAGTTAACTTGAATAGGCGAGTAAGGACTCGACAGATTCTTATGAGTAATATCAACCCTGTCAATCAACTATCCGGATAAATCAATTAGTTATTTTAAGCCAAGAACGCAACACGATTGTTATCTAGCCCGTGAACCTGAAATATTTTTTCCTACTGATTGTTATTTGAAATTTCTATTTGTTCGGTTGCTTGATAGTTTAGGTAGTAAATTAGTTACATCTATATTTTGTGAAAAATATCTTGGATTGATAAGTTAATTAAGTTTGAATCAGTCAATAGTTAATCAAAAGTCTTTGTGGGAACGATACTCTACTCACTACTGTGTTACTTGATGATCACGTGCACTTGCGTGAGTGTTTTTGGTCATAACACTTGCGCTTCCCCGAGATCCAGCGTAGGAAACCCTCAAGGCCAGATCTCGAGTTGTATCTCGAGCCTTCTGGGATGTTGAACGTCACGCCGATCATAAAATCAGACTCTCCGATTTTAGCCATATACAGATAGTCCCCGCATTTCTTAGAGTGAAAATGATAAGAAACGGCCTTGAATTCTTGACTCTTCGATACATCCATCATGGCGGTGGTTGCGTTATACCAAGGGATTGATGTGATAAAAAAGGATGTCTAAAAGTCGCGTCCATACAGCCTTTGAAGAGCCTTTGAATTAACTATATCGGTTGGCTACCGTTTGGCCTGCTCCAATGTACCTGTTTGGCCTCTATAAATACTTCTTCCTTCACCCCTTATTTTCCACTGTATCCTCAAGCCTTTAAAAGAGTTTTCCTTACTTTTTTCTTGTGCTCTTTATCTGATTATGATCTCCTCTCTCCTCTGAGACCTTTTAACAAGAATGGCGAAGGCTTCCATCTTTGTCCCTCAGGAGGATGTGCCTCCCTCATCTTCACACTCTCCTAAGGGCAAGGCAGTAGTACCCCCTCATCTTGAGGAATGCATCCAAGGATCCTACGATATAACCTCCAATTTCAAGGTCGAGAATCCTTTCTTGAAATCGGGATGGTGTGAACTCATGTCCCGATACATTAGTTTTGTAGTATACACCGAGAAAGTAAAGACTGATTGCTGCTGGGGGATGCGATGCTGGTGGAGATCCCCTCTCGGGGAGAAGACATAGCGGCATACAAGGCCGGATTCCTTAGTGTGTATACCTATCCATTTACTCTTGGCCCAGTAGAGCCATCCTTGCCTTTAATAGATCTCGTAATCCTCGACTTCTCTGAACAATACAGAGTGACTCTCGGCCAAATTCTTCCATCTTTTTGGCGTATTGTTTACATGATCAGGTATTTTGTGAAGATGATTTAGGGGATGCCCTTCACCCTCGACTGCTTGATCAGAATGTACAATCTCCGACTCCTTCGATGGGGCCTGATTAAGCTCCTATTCCGGGCCTCAAAAGCCCTTTTTGCTTGTACTAACGAGGTTGGGGATGATGAGTGGATGAGCCGTTTTGTTCGAGTTAGGACCTCAGACTTGATCCCAGTAGAGAAGATGTCGTTCCCTGAAAGATGGAACACGAAATGTAAGTAGTTATGCTGATTAAGTATTTTCCTTTCCTTTGGGATCAATTTCCCCGTGAACTGACTTCATCCGTCGATGCAGCGGACACGGTGTAACTTGGAGTAGCTAGAGATCTCTCGGGCTGGGTTGGCTGAGTAGATTTGGCTTGCCCATTGCTGAGCGCGTGTGGTGTGACTTGTCTAGGGCTCGATGGGAGGCCAAGAACCATGGCGAGTCTTTACTTCTGCTGTAATCGAATCTCTTAGAAGAAATAACACTGATTGCGCCCTTATTCTCTGTGTTTATATTTTGTATTTGTGCAGGTTTGGGAGAGGCCTCCTTGATGAGAGAAGCATCGACTGGGGAAGCGGATACCCCGAAACCCGACGAAGAGAAGAGAAAACAAAGGTAATCGTCGGCTGAGCCTTCGAAACGCAAGAAGGCTAAAGTGGAAGAACCTAAGACTGATTTATTAGCTTTAACTCCTAAATTATTGGGGAGTCCCTGAGCTGAAGGCGAGGAGATAACTTATTCTTTGGTAGCACCTAGAGGAGGAGAAAATTTGATTGTCCCTCATATTGCTCAGACAGTGACTTATAAATTGGAACTTAACGATGTTGTTGTCCTACCTCAGGCTGAAAAGACTTTCAAGGATGTATAGGGTAATGTCCCTGGGCCGATTGACGACTAAAATATTTCCTGAGCTAAGATGCATTTGGTAGGCGATCCGGAGGAACCTAGTTCTAAACTTTTCAGAGATAAGAGACGGCCCCAGTTGATCCCGTCAAGGTTATTGAAGTGAGTGATTCCCCTCCGGGATCGATTTTACCTCCCAAGGAGTGCAAGATGCTTAGAATAAAGAACCTTCCGATGTGCGGGCTCTCATTGGAGATAAAGATGCGTTTGAAAATCCTTTAGCTATACTTGAGAAAAACCCTAAGCTCGACGCCTCACTTATTTTCAATGAGATGGATATGCTCTGTGGGCTGATAACTTTTGCGATTTCGGTTCGACGCCCTGATCTTCGTTTTTCTAACTTTGTTTCTTTCATAGTTCCAGGCCAGGATGCTTTATAATTAGACCTTTGCCAGGTTTCAAGCCGAGTTTCCTCACTATGAGTGGAGCTCACCTCGAAGGCTGATGAGCTTAGAGCACTTCTTACCAAGAAGGAGGAGGAACTCTGTGGCCTTCAAGATTGTTTAGGGGCGGCATCCTGGGGGAGGACTCATGTCACTGAGCAGGTTATTTAGTTTATATTTGTCTTTGTCTACATGTTTACCCGACATTGGTGTTTTAATACCTTTGGGCTGGTCTGTGCAGCTTGAGAAGAAGGATGTTCTAATACGGGAGGAGCTTTGAGCCAGAGACTCTGAAATTCTCGAACTCAAACGACACGTAAGTGAGATAGTCTTTGAGAGGGATACCCTTCAGGGGAAGTGGTCTCAGTCGGATATCAACTTCGTGATGCAAGGGCGGAGAGTAATAAGTATAAAGAACTTCATACTGAGTTATTTGTTGCACTATCTAGGATTAAGTATAAAGCGGAGGTGCTTGTATTTTCGCACAAAGAGGATGATGTTGCTGCAAATGACCAGGCTAGGAAGGTGTCTGAGGGGGCTGAGCTGTAATTGACCCGAGCCGTGGAACATGCCCGATTAGAATCTTGTATACATACTCTCAAAGATATACGTGCAGGGGGCATCGAGTTGTCTGTCGAGATCGAGAGGGTGAAAACCTTAGAAGAGGAGGTTTCGGCCCTGCTTCCCTCTGAAGGTGAGTCGAGTAGTGGCTCGAAAGACGATGAAGGAGAAATCCCCTAAGGGGAAGGGTCCATTGACGACTTGGGCATCGTTGCCGGAGCTATTGAAGGAACAACCTCCGAGGGAGCCGTCGAAGGTACAACCTCGGTGGTAGATTAGGGTTTTGCTTGCTTTCTCCCCAGTAAGAGCTTTTGGCATAGGCCTTGTAAATGCACACTTGTGAGCTTTCAGTATATGTGTAAAACTTCTTTCATTTTTCATCATTTCTTGTTTTTCCATTGTTTTTTAGGAATAAATTGCAATGTCTTTTAACAATCAGTCTGAGATTTTGGACCTTGGATTAAGCCCTTAGGTTTTTGCTTATCGTTGAGCGATTCGAAATGGTCGAAAGTTGACTGTTTGGGGCTTAGTCCCTGAGTCGAGTTTTTACTTGAGTTCATTGACCTTTAGGTCTAAAAATTGGCCCTGAGGCTATTTCAGATGGCTTTTGAGCTTTTACATATTCGGTCGGTGCGACCTTTTATCGGCCTCGAGGCTCTTTTAGATTGGGTTGTACGACCTCTAGTATAGGCTGTCACTTAAGTGCTTATGCATTTGGTCGGTACGACCTTTAATTTAAGCTGGCGACAGTGGCTCTTACGTGTTTGGTAGGTATGACCTTTAACTTAAGCTGGCGATAATGGCCCCCACGCATTTGGTCGATACGACCTTTAATTTAAGCTAGCGATAGTGGCTCTTATGTGTTTGGTCGGTACGACCTTTAATTTAAGCTGGCCACAGTGGCTCTTACGCGTTTGGTCGGTACGACCTTTAATTTAAGTTGACGATAGTGGCTCTTACGCGTTTGGTCGGTACGACCTTTACTTTAAGCTAGCGATAGTGGCTCTTATGCATTTGGTTGGTACGACCTTTTGTCACACCTCTTTTTTACATGGCGCTATTACTACACCCCGGGAAGGGATATAATAAAGCAAAGAGTTTTTCCAATTAAAGGACGGTCGGAACGGGATTAGTTATTTTAAAAATTTCAGAGTCGCCACTTGAGAATATAATAGTGTCTCAAGTCACCGAATTAATCCCGAACCGAGGAAAGTTTGACTCCGTTACAGTCTGCGAACTAGAAATCCTAGGTAAGGAATTCTGTTAATCTGGGAGAAGGTGTTGGCACTCCCGAATTCCGTGGTTCTAGCACGGTCGCTCAACTGTTGTATTTTGGTTTTATTTGATTTTATTACATG
>MU710324.1:47742-61068 GCA_026770625.1 Nicotiana glauca | reverse complement strand
TTTCCTAATTAATTCCCTTTTATTTATTTTAATTTTGGAATTCTTTACTTGGGGTAAAAATCACGTGCTCACAACTTGTGCGCGTGGTCGGAATTGAATTTCAGGAAGTTCGAAGTTGGTTTGGGAAGAGAATTCTCATTTCGGAAGCTTAAAGTTAAAATAATTAACTAGGATGGAATTTTTGAGTAAACGACCTCGGAATTGGGATTTAAAGGTTCCAGCAGGTTCGTATGATGATTTCAGACTTGGGCGTATGCCCGGTTCGGGTTTTGGATAACCCGAGGGCGTTTTGGCGCCTATTGTGAAAGTTAGCATTTTGGAAGAAATTTCATGAGTTTGGCTTGAAGTTCATTTCAGTGTTATCGATGTCCGTTTAGGATTCCGAGTCCGTGAATAGCTCCGTATGATGATTCTAGAGTTGGGAGCGCGATCGAAAGTGAATTCGGAGGTCCATGGGTCATTTTGGAGCCATTTGGCTAAAGATAGAAATTTAAAGGTTTTGGAGAAGTTTGACCGGAAGTGAACTTTTTGATATCGGGGTCGAAATCCAAATCCAAAAGTTGGAGTATGTTCGTAATGTTGAATATGACTTGCGTGCAAAATTTGAAGTCAATCGGACGTGATTTGATGGGTTTAAACATCAAAAGTAGAAGTTTGAAATTCTAAAGTTCATAAAGCTTGGATTGGAGGCCGATTCATGGTTTTGGCATTGTTTGATAAAATTTGAGGCCTCGAGCAAGTCCGTAACATGTTTTGGGTTTGGTTGGTAAGTTTGGTTGAGGTCCCAGGGGCCTCGGGTGGATTCCGGGTGGTTAACGGATCGAAAATGGGATTTTTTGAGGCTGAGGTTTGCTGTCATAACCGCATTTGCGGATTTTGGACCAAAGATGAGGGTCCGAAAATGCGGCACTTCAACCGTAGAAGCAGTTTTGGCTTGAAGATAAGTGACCGCAGATGCGGTCAAATTTCCGCGGATGCGGGACAGAACCTACGGTAGAGGCATCGCAGAAGCGGAACGGGGCGGCTAGGCTGGGACCGCAGATGCAGTCATTTTTCCGCAGATGCGGGATCGTACCTGTGGAGGGCGAGCCGCAGAAGCGAAAAAGGGGAGTTCGATGGGAATCGCGGAAGCGGTCAAACGAACGCAGGTGCGAAAATAGCTGAAGGCAGAGGGGTTTTAAAAGTCGTATTTTGGCCATTTCCTCTCATATTTTCTTGGCTTGGGCGATTCTTGGAGGGGTTTCAAGAGCGGATTTTCTTCATCAATGATAAGGTAAGTTACCCCCACCTATTTTGAGTTAGATACATCAATTATGTATGGATTTAAGCATGAATTTTGTAGAAAACTTGGGGTTTGAGGGAAAACCTGGGAAATTAGTAGTCTTGGAATTTAGCCACGATTTTGGGGATGAAATAAAGAGAAAATCATATAATTGAGTTTGTGAGTTCATGGGTAATTTTTATCTTCGAAAAATTTTGGATTCCGGGCACGTGGTCCTGACGGCATCTTTGTCAACTTTTCGATCGGGGTTAGGAATTTCTATAAATTGGATTGTAATGAGTAATTGAGCAAATATTAATGGATTTGTATAATCCTTGGCTAGTTTTGGAGCATTATGTGTCTATTTAAGTCTTCGGAGGAGCGTTGAATGCCGGTTATGGATTTTTGGAGCGAGGTGAGTCTCCTTTCTAACCTTGTAAGAGGGAAATGTCCCCATAGGTGAAATAATTGATTATGTGCTCCTATTTGTAGGGGCTACACACGCATAAGGTGATGAGAGTCCGTGCGTAGCTACTAGTATGCTATTATTCGGGTAGTTAGGACCCAAAATCATGCCATACTTGGATTAATTATAAACTTACCGACATTTGAATTGCTTAAATAACATCGAATTAGCAAACGGATTTCCAAACAGATAAAATCTCATTTTTCTTAAATGGTTAAAAGAGGAATTATTTTCATTTGATAATTACTCCGTGTGGACTTCTTGATTGACTGTCTGTGTGTTATTTTTGGAACGGGCCAAACGCCTCGGCAGATTAAATAGATGCATCTATAGGCGCGCCGTCGACCCTCGGCAAGTGCACAGTTTACATTTCTGTTGGAGCGGGCTGTCGACCTCAACATGATTTGCGCATGCTTGTATTGCTGCTTGAACTTATTAAAGTTGTTATTGCCTCTTCATGGCTTGAGAATATTTGGAAAATAATGAAAAAGGAATTTGGGAAATTTCCCATAAAAAAAAAAGAATAATCGTTTACTTGTTCCCTTCTATTGATAAAAGTCATGTTGGTAGAGATTCACGATTTAGTGTAATATTGACATCATTATTAGACCACTAATAAGTGTCGAAGTTGACCATCTCGTCTCTACTTCTTTGAGATTAGGTGGGATACTCATTGAGTACACGTTGTTTACGTACTCATACTACACTTCTGTGCATTTTTGTTGCACATGTATATGTATCTCTAGCAGTCTACTGAGCATAGCAGCACGGATGATTCTGGGACTAGGTGAGCTGCACTATTCGAGACGGCTGCAGCTAGAGCAGTTCTTCCAGTATACTGTATTTACTTTCTATCCACTGTATTCTGGACGGATGTTGTATTTTATTTCCTTGTCAATAGATGCTTATGCACTTGTGACACCGGGTTCTGGGATGGTTTGAAGTATTTTGTATTAACTGCTTATCATTTAAATTCGATTTGCGACTATTATCTTTTAAAATTGCTAAATTTGAAGGAAATTCCTGTATTTCAAAAGTATTAAAACGAGATTTGGAGTAAATAATTTGGTTGGCTTGCCTGACAGCAGTGTCCGGCGCCATTACGACCCTTAGTAGATTTTAGGTCGTGACAACATGGTATTAGAGCACTAGGTTCCTAGGGTCTCACGGGTCTAGTAGAGTCTCGTGGATCGGTATGGAGACGTTTGTACTTATCCTCGGGAGGCTGCAGGACTGTTAGGAGTACTTCCCTTCTTGATTCCTTATCATGCGATTTGATTCCTGTGAGGCTTATGCCTTTGTTTCTTCCTACTCAATCTTATGCGACGCGAAGCGCTTGTTGTAAATCAAGAATTGAAGAACTGTAGTGGTACTACAGATGTGATATGGGACGTTTCTCCCGGTATAGCTGATCGGATTATTATCATCGCTTTATAGAAAGATATTTTATGGTTTCAACCCAGTAGCGGTACTTCTGGAAGCTCGAGGGGGCTAGGCACATGTTGCCATGATGCTTATGAACGATTGTTCCACAGTAGTGATATGATGGTAGGATTTTTTGCCTATGTGTCGTGGCAGTGAATGAATTAAAGGGAGGTTTACTCAGTGCATGATCAAGAGATTCAGTATTTTATTCCCGGTAGGGGGAAAGGCGATCGAACTAAGGATGGTTAGATGTGGACTGGTGGGAGTAATGAGACTTGGTAATTGCAAGCGTGGTGGAGTTTTCTTCTATGTTGGGGTGCAGTTGTCCTAATTGAACGTACTAAGTTTGTTGGTGTTATGATCTTCTACAATTCGCCTTTAGGGCAAGATATTGTGAAATAGTATCGAAGATACAACTGTCAGATATCGTAGGGTGCGGTGGTTCAGGATTGAATCAGTATTTCTAATGTTGGCGGTTCGATGAAGATGACCTTCGAAAAAGTTAAAGTTAGTAGCAATGTGTGGATTCAAGTGCTATGAAGATAAATTTTATTAAGGCAACAACTGAACAACAAAAGATGAGAAAGACATGTGGGAAGTGTCAGGCGGAGTTTTAAGCTTCTAAAAGGCCAGGTTTAGGAAGCGCAGGTTGAGCAGTTGATTAAAGAAGTGAGTTTGCCCAAAGTGGGAGAGTGGCGGAGCGACGCAGGGGCTGGTGATAAGACGACCACGTACCTTAAGGAGAGTTTGGAGAGATTTGAGAATATTAGTGCTTGGTTATTGGGGTCTACGAATCTAATTTGAAGTATGAATTATTATGCGACAGGAGATTTTCTAAAAACGGAAAGGAGCTTCTTGAATGAAGAAGGATACAACATAACTTTGAATTGGAAGAATGTTGCTGCACATTTAATTGATGTCCACGAAGGGTGAATGGACTTGTATAGCTGGAGAGTAAGCTCAAACTCAGGATGGGTTATTGATGTCGTAGTGATTGTACCCCGTGCAGCAGCGTTGGAAGATGTAAGGGAGAGCTTCTATAGGTGGGTTACCCAAGTGAGCAGGCTAGCGGTCGCGTGGTTGGCGAGGCTTCCACGAAGAATTCTATCGATTATATGGCAAGGAGATCGATTGTGCAAATGTGTTTGATGAGTCAGAATATAAGAATGGGGTTTTACAGAAAGATTTCGAGAACTTTGGCGGTTGATTGCGCATGGCTATGTTAATAAGAGATAAATAGGACGGGTGAATTCCAGATTTGTGGAATAATGGCTTCAGGATAAGTGGGAGAGTCCCACCACTTATGATTGGGTTGCATGGTTGACTACTTGCGAGATTTTTGGCTATTAGCATATCGATGGGCTATTTCAGCTATGGGAAAGGGCCATAAGTGGTAAATTGAGCAAAGGAAGTATTAAAGGTGGGCTATCGTTGGCCTTATTGGCCTATGTTCAGACTTGGGTAAAGATTCAGGATTTTTCCTTGTATAGATGCGGGTTCCAAGGGAAGTGATTCGGCTGGTTCTTCGCCAAGGGGGTATTCATGTGATGGAAGACTCATGGAGTTGATTATATTTTGGGCTAAGTCAGAACGAGTGGCTCTCAACAACGGTCATGGTAGTTCACAAGATGAGGTGTGATGCCTAATGATTTTGAGTGTATAGTTACGGGTAAGAATCAAGTTCGTTAGCAGCCCATGAGAAGGGGCACAGATTGTTCTGTGATGTTTTGGCTTATTATGCGGCAATTGGTAGGTGTGAAAATAGTTCGCGGGATTGAGACAGCATGGTCTCACGGTTCAAGGTCACTCGAGGTGAGTGCGGATAGAGGATGGTAAGTGTTGGATGGAGTTATTATTGTCTCGATGGAAATCAAGGATAAATTGGACGAAGATAGATTTGGTTGGCCACAATTGAGTGGGAATATTAGTGGTGGAGATCAGATGCTTCCGGTGATCAAGTTATGCAAGTGATTTGTAACGGTGCGTATGAGGCTTGTCAGCCGCCGTAATTGATATTATTCAGAAGCATCTTTCTGTTATGGATTGTTATGTGGAAGTGGGTTCCGGAAGGGCTATGGTGCCTTAGACCACTGCTTAGATGTTTGCATATTCTACGGTTATAAGAATTTGCCTGTGTGTTGCTATGTTTCTCCTGAAGTGAGTTCAGTGAAAAGCTTTGATGTGATGAAGTATTAATCTATTGGCAATTCTGGAATCGTGATGAAGAGTCGCGTCCTACCGTATATTGGCATATTGAGTGTAGTAATGATATGGAATTGGGAGTAAGGGTCAAGGTTGCAGTTCGGAGCTGACAAAGATGTCACGAGCTCAGATGACCAGGAAAGGAGTTTCGATGTTCAAAGTAAGTCGGTATTACCGTCAGTGTCACATGAGATTGGTGTTTTGTGAAAAGGGCTTTGCATCCTGGATAATGATTCTTGATCGATCCTTGGCTAGTTTTGGAGCATTGTGTGTCGATTTAAGTCTTCGAAGGAGTGTGGAATTCCGGTTATGGATCTTCGGAGCGAGGTGAGTCTCCTTTCTAACCTTGTAAGAGGGAAATGTCCCCATAGGTGAAATAATTAATTATGTGCTCCTATTTGTGGGGGCTACGTACGCACAAGGTGACGAGAGTCCATGCGTAGCTACTAGTATGCTATTGTCCGGGTAGTTAGGACCCAAAAGCATGCCATACTTGGATTAATTGTAAACTTACCGACATTTGAATTGCTTAAATCACATCAAATTAGCAAACGGATTTCCAAACAGATAAAATCTCATTTTTCTTAAATGGTTAAAAGAGGAATTATTTTCATTGGATAATTACTCCGTGTGGACTTCTTGATTGACTATCTGTGTGTTATTTTTGGAACGGGCTAAATGCCTCGGCAGATTAAATAGATGCATCTATAGGTGCGCCGTCAACCCTCGACAAGTGCACAGTTTACATTTCTGTTGGAGCGGGCTGTCGACCTCGGCATGATTTGCGCATGCTTGTATTGCTGCTTGAACTTATTAAAGTTGTTATTGCCTCTTCATGGCTTAAGAATATTTGGAAAATAATGAAAAAGGAATTTGGGAAATTTCCCATAAAAAAAAAAGAATAATCGTTTACTTGTTCCCTTTTAGTGATAAAAGTCATATTGGTAGAGATTCACGATTTAGTGTAATATTGACATCATTATTAGACCACTAGTAAGTGTCGAAGTTGACCATCTCGTCTCTACTTCTTTGAGATTAGGTGGGATACTCATTGAGTACACGTTGTTTACGTACTCATACTACACTTCTGTGCATTTTTGTTGCACATGTATATGTATCTCTAGCGGTCTACTGAGCATAGCAGCACGGATGATTTGGGACTAGATGAGCTGCACTATTCGAGACGGCTGCAGCTAGAGTAGTTCTTCCAGTATACTGTATTTACTTTCTATCCACTGTATTTCGGACAGATGTTGTATTTTATTTCCTTGTCAATAGATGCTCATGCACTTGTGACACCGGGTTCTGGGATGGTTTGAAGTATTTTGTATTAACTGCTTATCATTTAAATTCGATTTGAGACTATTATCTTTTAAAATTGCTAAATTTGAAGGAAATTCCTAGATTTCAAAAGTATTAAAATGAGATTTGGATTAAGTAATTTGGTTGGCTTGCGTGACAGCAGTGTCCGACGTCATCACGACCCTTAGTAGATTTTGGGTCGTGACAAACATGATATTAATGCATGACATGCCTGGAATGTATTGGTCCTAGACATGGATTCTAATGCGCATATAAGAAACATAAACCTAAGGCATGGTTTCTACCCTTTGATATTGATAACATATGTGACTACCCTCCCCTTTTCACTAGCCAACCCCAATGTTTGTTTACAAATAATTATTATAAACAAGATGGACAAAGTACTTAATGTAGATAAGAAAAAGAAGAATTTACACTATAAGGAGCCTGAAGCAGGCCCAAGTGATTTCCCCAAACCTCCAGTAGCCTCAAATGCCAATTTCAAAGACAATATTATTGTCTAGGTGCGTCAGAGTTCCCTCAGTATCTCAAGGATCCTGGGCGGTGCTCACACCTAGACTTGGTAACCAAATTGAGTAAGTGTAGTGTGTAAGGGCCAGCCTAAGTGTGCCAGAGTTCAAAGTGTTCTCAAAAGAATCCCAAAACAGTACACACACTGGAGGGGGCAGAACCTAGGGATTTAGGAATACAGTGAGAGTGGTTGACATTGTTTTGAAAGGGTTTTAGTAAGAAAACAATGTTAAAAGAGACTTGTTAGAAACCGTTTTGTGGAGTAAAATAGAGAGTCATGCAGTAAAACAACTTTGAAAAGGGACAGTTACATAATTAGACAACAGCAGATCAAACATGGAGCCAAACCAACCCAACAATACTTAAAGAACACAAAACAGAAGGAACAAACCTACACACATGGGTGATAGGGATTGGGGACACATAGAGCACATGATGGTAAACACACAACATGCAGGGTCCACATAGATACAGAATCAGAAGCTTTTAAGGGGTTCATGGGATTGGGGTACAGTATGAACTTTAGAATTAACACAGAACCAAGTAACTTTAGGGTAAAATTTTTTTTCCAAAGAGGGATTCATACTAAAACCAGTTAGACATAAAAGGGGATCGAGTCACATTGACTACAGAAGATAAATATGCTGATCCTAAGAGGTAGTATATAGCTAACACAAAGAGATTAATTACATTTTGAATAGTAGAAATATAGGTAGAAACAAATTAGGAACATGATGAACTGAAGGAGGAAAATAAACATATTGTTTCTAAGACTTAAATTAAAGTCAGGACATACTAGTAAAGAGGACAGTAAACAAAAAAGTGAAGGGGCACGAGAGCACAATAGTCAGCCTTGGCTTGCAGCCGGCTAACTCAGAATAATAGCAAGTAACCAAAGAAAGAGAGCAGAAGCTTTTGAGTGTGTGAGAGAGAGAGTTTTTGAACCAAAGTGTTTGTGTTAATGAGAGAGTATGTATATATAGTAGTTAAAAATTAGGTAAAAGAAGACAAGAATCATGGTAGCTTAGTAATTATGGAACAAAATCAAATCAATTCAAGTACTCCTTTAATTAAGGGAGAATCAATCAACCGTAATAGGCAAAAAATGTATAAGGAAAGAAATCAAGTAGAGCATCAGGTACAGAATAGACAATTAGGGGTAAGTACATAGGGGTTCAATTAAGGGAACAACTAATGAAGAAGCAGTAAAATACTCGGTTAACCAAATAAGGTAAGAAAACAAAATAAAGTTGTAGAATATGGAAATAATAAAAAATTATTACATAGTAAATCAGGGAATCAAGGATTCGAAATTACTGATTTAAGGAGAGTAACATGGGTTTTCAAGAATAAGAAAATAAACCAAATTTAAATAGGAGAATCGAATGTATAAAGGGAAGTTTTTAAATCAAGCCAAGAAACAGGGAGCTCAGAGTCAATCAAAGAGAGAGTCATGAGTCATGTTTTAGCATATAAATAGAGTGAGATAGGAGTAACCAAACATAGCAAGAAAAGAGGCAAATCTTGATCAGTCGAGACGAACACAAGTACATAGAGCTGATGTAAGTTAGGTATAAGAAACACAGTAGAAACATATTCGAGGCAAGATAGTCACATAAACTTAAACGAGAACCGGCTAGTCATGCTGATACACTGAACCACACGAAGAGACCTTGAAGAATTAGGACTTTCAACATAGACATGTTAAAGATATAATAAACTCATAGAATCAGTTAAAATAATACAAGAAATAGAATTTTAAACACAAAGAATCAGTTAAACAAGGTTTTAAAAAGAAGTTCCGAAAACCCTAGTTTTCTAGAAGCAGGTGAAAAACACTTAAAATCAACAATTCTTGTAAAGAATCTCAATGACATTGTAAAACGTTAAAGGAAAAAACTCAAATCGTCTTAGATCTGTATAGATCTAGGAGGTATAGAAAAGAAGTTAGGGTTTCGAGAGAAATCCACATAGAGATGAAGAAACCTGCTGAGAAACCCAAGGATCGTAGTAATATAACATGATTTTGCTTGAAATCACACTGGAGTAGCCAAGAACAAACATTTGATGAACCCTAGATGCAAGTCGGCATGGCCATGGGCCCTTAAAGACCTTAGAGAAGGCAGACATGGCATGAGAGGAGCCATTGAAGGCTTAGGAGCTGATGGGAGATCACCGGAGAAGACATGAGAAGTGAGTTCGGTGGTTGAAGGGGCAAGGGTTTGGTTGAGTTACTGAGAGATGAGAGGAGAAAATACAGAGACGGCGGGTTTGGGAGAATGAGTTAGGGTTAGGGTCGTTTAGGATTAAAAAAAGGAAAGGGTTAATACGGGTCGTTGAACTCTCAGATCAACGGCCATGATTTAACCAGTTCTCGGTCGGGTAGGCGGCTTTAGGGTTTGGGTCGGGTAATTTAATTAGAAATTGGGCTGGGGTTGGGTTAAAATTGGGGCTAAAATTGAAATACAAATATAGCCAATTTATCCCTATATAATTTATAATAAATAGTAAATAGTTTCATGTACTAAAATGATTTAAAATGGATTTTCAACATTTTTACAAATATAGAAGGTCTTATGCATATAAAAGTAATTATACATTATAGGGCTAATATTGCAACTATATGAAAATTAGTTTTAAAAACATAAATGCAATTATAAAAAATGCATAAAATTATTTTAATCATATTTATGCATAAACGTAGAATTTAAACGACTAAATCACCACAACAATAAATTGGGGGATAATTATTGGGGACTTTATGAGTAAGAGGGAAGGAAATAAATCAATTTATAATCTTTAAATATAAAGAAAAAAATTATACAACCTTGTGCATGCTTATATATGAATGTATATGCTATTTTGAAAGTATTTATACATATTAAAAATATATAGGAAAAAATTGGGTATCAACACGGTTCATGCCTTGTCTGAGGTCTTACAGATACTGTTGTTGCCTTATGTAGGTCTTACGAGTCCGAGACCGCCTGCTTGGGGTCCTATGGCCTCAGGTTTTAAATGAATGGTGATTGGCGATAGTCTCCGAGTCATCGAGGGTATCCCGGCTCGGGAGCCGTTACTCGTAAATTTGGTATTTCCTCATTGAGGGCTTATGATTTCAGAGATTCTGACCCTAAGGTCGTGCATTTTTTAGGTTTTGACGCCAGTCCCTGATGTTAGGGAAATTTTCGGCTTTGGAGATGTTTCGTGATTTTGCCTCGTTGAGCGCTTATGAGTTTGGAGTTCCGATTCGGGGATTGCTCAGGTGTTGAGCTGTTGACGCCAGTCCCTAAGTACTTGGGGCATTTTTTGTTAGAGGAGTCATTTTTGCGAAAATGCCGAGTTTCTTTTGGACCGTGAGATGCTTTTATAAAAGGTATTCTTCGATTTACTTGGTACAAGTATGGATACGGTTTGTTCGACCATTTGGCCCGGTACATCGTTTTCCTATTAGGACCCCATTCGGCATTCTTTGGTTTTATCGAGCGGATGGCCTTCCGGAGGGGGGTGCCTACCAGTATTCGAGGTTGATTGCAAAATAAGCCTTGAATACTTGTTGATTCTTACTTAGGTAGTATGTAGATGTTGCCTTATTAAAAACCTTTCCGGTAAAACCCTTTTCGTGGTAAAAACCCGATCGAAGGACAAAAGTGCAACTGATGCTTTAAAACCGTGAGGTCTTCGAACTGGGTTAGCATTTTGACTGTCTTGGTCAGGGTTTCCTGCATAAAGGTTAACATAAAGTACAAAATGAAAAGGGAGATGGTTATACCTCAGTGGTGATGTCGCTTTCGAACCATGGTATTTGCCGGAGGGCACGGGAGGGCCCTCTATTCGGATACATCCGAGGGCATGTCTCGTAGTCGCTATCTCACCATTGGTGGAGATGTTGGTGTTTCGGCTAGTGGAAGTTGTAGGGCATCCTCATCTCAAAAGATCGAGTGGATGACATGTTGGGTGATGATAGGCTATAATTACGTATTTTAGTCGCTTATTACACTCGAGTTTACTGCACTTAATTGAGTTTGAGCTTTAATCACTAGTGTTTTGCACTAATTGTGTGTTTTATGCCTTGTAGATGTGATTCTGAGCTATATAGATGTTATGGAATGAATTTAAGTTATTTGAAGCTTTGAAATCTGAGTAAAATCTCAAGGAATTAATCCGGGATCGTATTCAGGGGTCAAATTTGATAGTTGAGAACAAACAAAGACTCGATGAGGCATATTGCACACTGTCTAGTAAAATGGATATAACTTTTCTTTCAGAACTCTATTTTGGATACACAATGTATGGTTGGAAAGCTAACTCAAAGGGCTACAAGTTTCATATTTTCCGTTTTTCCAAATTTGGAACAGAACAGGGTGAAAAACGAGCTCTAGAGCGAAGTTGCACGTGTTAGGGAGCTGAGGCAGAATGATGCGCGAAGTTATGTGCGAAGTCACGCGCGAGCTCGCGATAGTCACCCGGGGTCCTTTTTTACATTGGAGAAGGTATAATTGTTTGGGCCCAACCCTACTTGGTATATATACATAGGAGAACTTTTTGAGAGGAGTTTTTGACAAAAGAAGAGCACAGAGCCGCCGTGGAGGCTGGTATTTGGAGATTACTTTTGGAAGAAGTACAAGTGTGAGAGATCACCCAAAACATCATAGTTCTTATTCTCTTCTATTTTTCTTGCAATCTTCGATTATGAATAATTTAGTAGTTTTATCCTCCATTGTTATGAGTAGTTAAATATCTTAACCTAAGGTTTTGGTGGAACCCGTTGGGGATGACCTGGTTGTTATATTAATATAGTTTTGAGTTGGTTGTTAATCTCTATTTGTTCAACTACGTTTTGATTTTGGTTAATTGAAAGGATCCTCAATTAGCCGTTCCTATTTATTATGTATCTGCTTGAGAGAGAATGCATATTTAGGTAGTTATTTGAACAACATCACTCCCGGAGTATAGGCGAGAATCATAACCGAGGGTTTAGAGATTGGATTAGAGATAACGATATCTCGGGTGCAATCTAAGTGAACTGTAATGCGAATCTAGCTAGCGTAGCTTGAGAGAGTGCGTCTAGTAAATTATCATAATTGCTTGAGAGAAATTTATGATAGCTGGAGAGTTCATGATTGATAGAGGCAACTAAGTCAAGCTATAAGAAACATACAACTAAGGAAATCAACAACGAGGGAAATCATTACCTTAGACCTTTATTCAAATTGTTTACAATTCAAGCATAGTTAGTTTTCAGCTGTTTATTTATTTTCAATCTTATCTTCTTAGTGATATTAAACAGAAACAACTAAGCTTTAGTTCTCTGTGGGATTCGACTCCGGACTTTTAGACCGGATTATATTTGCAGCGACCGCTTATCCTTTTTAGGACTAGAGTTGGGCGTGATCAAATTTTGGCATCGTTGCCGGGGAACTAACGGTGTAGTTGTAGCTGTATATATTGCTAGGGTTCAAGTTTGAACTTTTATTTTGTTTTTTTTATTTTAATTTTTTTATAACTGTTGATTTGAGAAACATGACATCTTGGAATTATGGGAATTTAGGTGTAGATAACTCTACTATTGATCTCCATACATATTGTGAAGGAAACCACCTGTGGAAATTTTTTCAAAACGTTCCTGAAAGCGAGTTATGTGCACCAACTCAATCTTTTTTGTGGAATGTGTGTGGTGGTAAAAATGGTCACTTTTATGCTTGTTCTTATATTTCTTATCTTCCCCCAACCCCTTACTATGATGGTTCTACCTTTTCTTGTGAAGTTAATAGGAACAAAGAACCTGGGAATGTAGACTTGAAGGAGATCAAGGATATGCTAAAGTGACTTATGGAAAAAAACAATGAGAAATAATTGCACATAGAAAGGCAAGAGGCAACTATTCGCAAGATGGAGGCTCAATTAAGTCAAGTTGTTGGAGCTTTTAATGCACAACAAGCCAATATTGACGATAGTAGCCAAGAAGAGAATGAATCTGTGGTATTAATTGGGGAGGTCAAAGTAGAACATCAACAACCTAGCCAACTAGAATTTGAAGATGTCAATGTTGAAGAAGTGAGTCTAGAGTCAGCCAAGGACATTGTAGATACAAATTTTGTTGACTCTAGCATCATTGATGTTGAGGATGTTGAAGGTC
>MU710324.1:26002-47279 GCA_026770625.1 Nicotiana glauca | reverse complement strand
TCCAAACATTTTTCTACATTGTGCTTGGATGACAATATGAAAATAGAGTCATCCGAGCCGATTGAGAAGTCAAAGAATGAGGAACAAGGTGCCTATATTCTGGAATTTTTCTTGCTAGAAAGACAGGACTACATACCTCATCTAAAAGCCAAGAAGTGTAGAATAGTACAATGGTTGCTTGGGCCAATTAATTTGTTCCACCACCCCTGGAGCATAACCGAATACTTAAAGCCAAATTGGGGGCTCAATTCATAAGTTCAAGGTGGAGGCAAAAAGTCATTCGCGTCGTGCCGCGACGTTAAATCAAGCGCGTGTTGGGAGGCAACCCATCTTTATTTTTTATTTTAATTTAATTTATTTAATTTATTTATTTTTTTATTATTGTATTATTCTTGTAGTTTCGATTTTTTATATTTTTAGGAGCATTGAACGCAAAGACATTGGAAGGATGCAACAGCAAACCAAATGGTTGGAACTAAGTGTAAGGTACCCACACGAAGGACCAAGCTTGAGAGAAGTCTGAATACCCCATGAAATGCTAGTGCTTCGGCCTTTAGCCTACCATGTAGTTTCTTTTACCCTCTTGTATGTATGGATGTGCATTGGCGACAATGCACAATTTTAAGTGTGGGGTGAAGAGATTGTCTGGGTAACTTTTCATTCTACTTTAGCTGTGTTTGTTTTTTTTAAAGATTGGACTTTTCCTGATGACGGATCTTTTAGACGATTTTCTTGAGGAAAGTTAGTCTAGAGAAAACACTGAAAAGATTTTTTATTTTTTTCTTAGGTAGTGTAGCAACTCCCCCTTGGTTTTTCTTTGTGCTGCGGTTCTTTTCCAAGGGTTTTATTTGAACCGGGTGTAGTTAATTTTTTTTGGGAATAGGAGCCATTGTATTTTGTTTTGAAATGAAGCAATATCTCTTGACTTTGTTATGCCTTGAGAATAGTGAGTACTTTAGCTGTGACGCTTAGGCTCAATTTTTGACTTTTGTATAAGTACCTTAAATTGTATGATCTTAAATTTGCTTAACTGCTTTGACTAAGGTGTCTTGATGAATCCAATCCCGAGTGAGTTATATGCCGTGTGTGTAAGGTTTTGTGTTATTTTGTGCATTGCATTTGATACCTAGAACTTGCCACGTGTGTTTACAAAGCGAAATAGTAGTTTTGTTCAGTCTTGGAAGTGATATAGGCATTTCTTGTTGAGCCATATATATATATATTACCCACCTAATTGTTAGGTATCGTAGTTAACCCCTTTGAGCCTGTAATCATGTTTCCTTGGCAGCCACATTACAAGCCTTACCCATTTGTTTGAATTAACCATGTATTTGAACCATTGTAAGCTCTTATGAGCACTTGAATTGTTTATGAACCTTGTAAAAGTTAAAGTGTGGGGTGGTTGGTTTAGCTTTTGAGTGAAAATAATAAAATAAGGAGAAAGGTGCACTGTTTTGAAAAAGTAAAAGCCACTTGAATTGAAAAAAAAATATAGCTGGATTGTTGTAAAAAGAACTCCTTGATAAGTGGTGGCTCTTGATGTAAGTGTGCTTAAAGAAGTATGTNTGTTAAAGTATATGTATTAAAGTGCTTAGGGAGGTGTAGTCACTCTTATATCTAAATGTATCCTACCCGTCCCGTAGCCTACATTACAACCAAATAAAGTCCTAATTGATCCTAGATTGAATAAGCTCGATTAGTGGAGTAGTACACTACGGACAAGCTTATGGTGCATCTTTTGTCGTATATGAATGTTATTTCTGAGAGTGAATGAATTCTTTCTATCTTGAGTTCCTAAGTGTTCTTAAATTTTATTATGTGGAAATACTCTCTTGTGTTGTGAGGGCACTTGATTCATGAAGGAAAGGTAATGCCAGTGGCCTCTATGTTAGAGTAAGTAGATGAGTTGTGAATAATAAGTGGCACTTGTGAGTCAAATCTTGAGGTGAAGATGTTATGCTTTTGTGCTTAGTCTATTTTAAATACTCTTGGTGTGATGCGTTAGGAGAATTGTTTAAAAAGGTCGTGTCTAATAAAAAAAATGTTTGATTGCTAGAGGACGAGGAATGGTTTAAGTGTGGTGTTTGGTCATTGGGGCTCGTTCTCTTTGTTCTTTTTGGTTGTCTCTCTTTCTTGAAACTGATTTTTGGATCGGTTGCCGAGGAATTCCCGAAGGTGACCATTATCGAGTAATCGGGCCACTTCCTCCCGGAGTTGCCGGCAATCTTCGGTCTTGTGCCCTTGTGTGTTGTGGAATTCACACACTAAGTTATGATTCCTTTGTGAAGGATCTGATTATACAGGCCTGGGCCACCTGACATCTCTGATTTTACTGATGCCGAATACGATATCTGATACATCAACACTGAAGTTGTATTTTGATAGGCGAGGTGCCTTCGTTGGCCCCGCATTCCTATCAAATCTGGCTCTATTGATGAGTCCCCGAGGGTTCTTTCCTCGATATATCCTTCGATCATTGTGAGATGGGTTGCGCCTTGGGGAGTTCCTTCTGTCTTTGGTGTATGGCTAATATCTTTCTTTATTTGGGTTTGGCACCTTTGCCAGAAGACTGCTTGGGTATACCGAGCCCGAGAGGGCTCCTAGATGGTCGTCCTCAACCCTGATTTTTGACTGGTATCGATTATGAACATCCGACTGAGTCACAACCGGGTACTCGACTAGGTTATGCTTTAATTGTTTCGAAGCCACCGAGCTTCGTTCGTTCAGACCTTGGGTGAAGGCCTGTACCTCCTAGTCGTCGGAGACTGGTGATTGTTCCATTCGTTCCATCTAAAAGCGAGATACAAACTCTCGTAGCATCTTATTATCCCTCTGCTTAATCTTGAAGACGTCAGATTTCATTGTTGCTACTTTGATGGCACCGGCATGTGCCCTAATGAAAGAATCCGCCAACATGACAAATGAACCTATCGAGTTTGGGGCCAGGTTGTGATACCACATCATTTCTCCTTTAGAGAGTGTTTCCTCGAACTTTTTCAGTAGGATAGACTCGATCTCATCGTCTCTTAGGTCGTTGCCCTTTACTGCACAAGTGTAGGCGGTGACGTGCTCGTTGGGGTTCGGCGTTCCGTTATACTTTGGAAGGTCGGGCATTCTGAACTTCTTTCGAATGGGCTCCAGAGCCGCCTCCTGTAGGAATGACTTTTGCATGAACTTCTTTGAATCCACACCTTTTAGGATTGAGGGTGTTCCTAGAATCTGGTCGACCTTGGAGTTATAAGTATCGACCTTTTTGTCGTTGGCCTCTATCTTCTTCTCACCCGATTCAATCCTTTTTGTGAGGTCCTCGAGCATTTTTACGATAGCGGGATCGGCTATCGAGCCTTTATTGCTCGATCTCTCCAGTACCTACTCGACTGGGGGAGCTGTCCCTGGTGCTACCGTGCTAGAAGTTTTCTGGTGACTTTGCAGCTGGGCAATAGCCAGCTATTGTGCCTGCAACATTTCAAAAATAACGTGACGGCTAACCTCCCATTCTTTTCGAGCTGGGGTTTGCTGGCTTCTTGTTGGTTGCCTTGGGGTATGCTCCTGTTAGTGTGGGAGCTTATTTCGACGTGTTGAGCGTCGGGTGAAATTGCATCCACGGGAATTGGTTCTAGTGCGTCCTCAAGGTTTCGTGGTGGTACACCGACACCTGGGACATCAATATCATTTTCTCCATGGTCTTCAAGGTTGATGTTTTCACGTGTGTTTATCGTGTTCGACCTGAAATCAAAAATCTTTGGACAAGAAAAAAATGTGAAAGATAACTTGCGTTGTGTAATGAAACCAGCAAGAAAATAATAATTATTATTTTTAGCCCCAAGGTGAGCCCTAAACTGTTTACCGTGAAAACGGTAATAACAATTAAATTTAATTATGGGACTCTAAAAATATGTGATCTATTTTTATGCCGATTGTTAAGCAGTTGATGCTATGTGAGAGACTTAGAAACGAGATAAGAGTTAGGAATAAGGTAATAACCAAACCGATAGACTAACAATCGGGGCCTCGAGCTTGTCGATTCGGGGGCCTCGAGGTCGATTCCGATGCTCAGCTGGGAGATATTGAAGGCAATCGAGAAATAACTAACAGTTATAATAAAACCAACGAAGGCTCTTTATGACAAATGATAAGCAAAAAATGATGAACAATAATGAAGATAATAAATGGAAGCAATAATATCAAGAGAATGTGTTAGAGAGCAGAGAGAATGTTCTTGTGTATTTAGTATGAAGCAACAGATGTTTACAAAATGACAAGGATCCCCTTTATATAAGAGGGGAATCCCAACGTAGTACAAAATACATTAATTACAAAGATATGGAGATGGGTCCTCTAGGTGACGCCCCGATTCGAGTTTAGAGTAGTCCACTAGACTTTGTCAGTCCTAGCTGTGTGCCTTGGGAACTCCCTATTTCTACTATTACTATGATCGTACTGCTCCGAGGACAAACGTCGACGACCCTCGAGTGAGGAGACTCGGCTGTAACCTCGAGCCTTCGAGGTGATCTTTCGAGGTGCCCTAATGACGAGAAATTGGATCCTTCGATTTCACCGTATACACCAGTAACTTTGGCTTGTTAAGAATAAAGGCTGAAAACAACGCTTTGTATAGGCCGGTTACAGGTACATGCGAAGAAATGATCAAAAGAGATGTTTTTACTAGACGACCGATCATAATACATGACTACTTAACGGGGAATTCGTCGCAAATACTAGCTTGGCTCATTATTGTTGAGATAATGATTTACTTTTTCACATCCACCAGCACCATGCAATGCATGCGACTATTGACCGCCAAAAGAATCACGGTATTCACTTTCGAGTATTACCAAAAGCGTTAAAAGAAAGTCAAAAAAATTAAAAGTAAAGAGAATTGATTAGCTCATTATTAAAGTATTTATTTTATAAAATGTTGGTGTAAGGTTCAATTTTAACCAAAATATCTTCATTCATCTATTTCAAACCTACCATAGCTTTCTCCCAAATAAGAAGAGAAAACATAAAGTAGAAAGGTTAAAACTTAAATAGGAAGTAGTAAATCTACCATAGAAAAACTATGTTTGAGGCAACCATGTGTTTAATGTTAAATTAATGATTGGAACAAGTCTTCTAAATTTTTCTTCAGGATTTACGTAACAAATTAGTTAGTCTTAGGTAATATCTTATCAACAAAGACTTTGAATGAGAACTAACCAAATTACAGACTCACGCAAGATTTTGATTATGTCATATTATTTCTAGTCCTTTAAAGATTAATTATGCTAATTACACTTGAAAGAAAATAAAAGAAAAACAAGTAAAAGGGACGAGTTGTCGGTACTGACAAAATTTTCTAGGTGATTTCTTTTTGAGTTTTTTTTTTTGGTCTAAACTTTATAGACAGAATAAAATATACGAGAGGAAGATTTGTAATATTAGATGAATTAGTCGAAGTGAGCGTGAACTTATAAGAATGATTATTAAAAGGTAGCAGTTCAACTAATGATTCTCAACAAAAATATTTCCATTACCCTTCCCATATATATATATATATATATATATAGGACCTAAAATAAAAAAGACAAAGAAAAAAAACTTGAAGGGGTAAAAGGAAGAGCTAATGACTGTCGGTAGGTGTAATAAGCTAGCTAACCAAAGAAATAATTGACTAATTCTAGAGATTGTTGTAGATATATAAGAATCAAAAATGGAAATTTTGATAGTGAAAGGATAATTAATGTTGAGACAAACATTCTTACAGCTGGTCATACTATGAAATGGCAATATAATATAGACAACAATATAATTATTTTAAATTTAATATAGTTTAATATAATATACTCGATATTAAATGATCTATTGTATAGTTAAATATATTGCATGTGTTTATTAGCTTGACGTTATATAGTTTAGTTGTCAACAACACATGATATGCATGCATTTTTTTCCTGACATTTTATAGTGAGATTCCATCAATATTTTATATGACTCTTTTATTAATACTGTAATGAGATTTTCCTCCTTCCTTATTAAGTAAAAGCAAAAAACAATTCTTTTCAGAGTTACAGGCTTACTGATTTAAAACATATTATTATAAACAAAACATAAAACACGTTTTATGTTTGGAACATTTCAAACTAAAATTGGTCGCAGCTGGCGTGGAAAACAGCTGTTGATAAAATGGACATTTTTTGTGCTCATCTATGGCTTCCATGGGTCATATTACTTTGTCCAATACGATAAACCATTGGGGTTTCAACAAGGTGCATTCGAATCGGTTTATCGATAAATTGAATCGATTATTTGTTATCGAAATCGAAATAAAAAAAATCGAAACCTTATTGAAACGATAACGATAAGCATATGTACAAATCGATAATCGATAAGTAATTATCGATAAGGGTCAAAATCGAATCGATAAATCGAATGCACACCCCTAAACTGTAGACACTTGTAAAATGAGTAATTACCTATTTGTGTAGATTAATATAACATACATAATGTATATATATTCCGCTACTATTTTGAAAGTGGTTATACAATATCATTTTTCCTAATCTATACCCTTTCCTTTACCCTAAGTCCCTTACCCTATTATTTCCTTTATCACATTTAAGGAATAATCATATTTAAAGATCAAGGGAATGAAGTTCAAATTAATGGAAAACAGAATTAGCTGTGATGATGTATTTTATTTTATTTTTTTATACCGTTGGAGTGTTGGCGGCATACATTTGATCCCTTACTTTAGTTTTGTTGCATGTTCTTGTTGAATAAAATTTTATGTTATAAATGGTGTTCGTCTTATTTTTGCTTCTTTTTGTCCATATTAGTTAGGCGCGTTTATAGCGATATACTTTCCATGGAATCCCGCAAATTTTCTTATTGGTGTAATCGATAACCGAATCGATAAGCCCCCAAAATCGATAAATCAAAATCGAAAAAAATCGAAACCTTATTGAAACGATAATGATAAGCATATGTACAAATCGATAATCGATAAGTAGTTATCGATAAAGATCAAAATCGAATGCACACCCCTAGTTTCATGTAAGGCCCTGTAAAAAATTTGTGCTCAAAGCTTAGTACTTCGTGGTGTCGAGTTCCGGATATGTGTTAGGAAGTTCGGACCCTTGGTATTGATCTAAGCTCTTAAAAATCAAAAATCAAAATTTTTCCAGAAAATTGCCATTATGTGGTCCAGAATGCGATGCAGATCAGGTATGCGGACCGCATTTCTGCCGCAGAGTTAATCAAGGAGTTGGTCAAAATTGATGTTGAAAATGCGGTCTATTATGCGATCGCATAATCAATATGCGGACCGCATAATCGTCACATAAATTCCTCAAGGATTTGTGAAGGTCAGTTCTGCGGCGCATTATGCGACCGCAGAACAGGAATGCGAACCGCATTCCCGTCGCATACCCAAGCAGAAACGCTCAGAGTTTTGGGGCACTTCTGCGGTCCAATCTGCGGACCGCATTTTGATTCTGCGAACGCAAAGTGCGACCGCAGATCCTACTCGGGCTTTCAATTTTCTAAATTTTAAACCCGACCCCCTTTTTAATAAAACACCCAAACCCTTCATTTTTACATATTTTCTGGACAAAACTAGAGAGAAGGAAGAGAGGGTTTTTGAGAGAGAAAGTCTCATCCTCAGCAATTGATTTTCCAAAGTCATCCAAGCCCGGAAAATTTTAACTACTTGTCTTCATCTCCACTCTCGCAGGTAAAATCCCCAACCCTTCTTCATTGATTTTCAGATTTTTTTTAAAAAAGGGGAGGATTCTCATGAATTGATTCTTGAAGATGGAAGTTTAAATACGCATGCATGTTCTTTAAAACCTAAAGCTAGTAAAAGGAGTTGGGTAAAAGGAAAGGCTTGTAAAAGAGGGGTTGACAACCTAAATAAGTTTGGGTAGTAAATGTGAACTTCGATTCTAAGATGTATGTGTTAACTTGTGAACTAGATTGACGTTGCTAGGATATTGGGTGAATTGAAAGTGGAAGTTAAAAAGGGAATTCGGCTCCAGGTATGTATGGCTAACCTTGATCTTTGTAGAATCACCTTGTTTGGTATACGAATGTTTGGTATGTGATATATGCGTGGCTTATTCATGAAATTTTGTGATTGCGCTTGTGGTAAGAATTGAGGAACAAATGACGAAAGAAAATCGTAAATAATGCAACTGGAATAACTGTGATTACCACATCTATGGCTTATTGTGGGCAATTGTCGTTGTGATGTAAAACACATATGAGTTGTTGGATATGACGGAAAATAGTATTGATGGTTATGGAAATACTAGTAAATTGTTGTTGTTATTTCTTAAGAAGTGTTGTTGTTGATCTTTGTGAATTGTTGATTGTTGTTGTGTTGTTGGTGAATTGTGACTGTACGGTGGGATCGGGTTGCGCGCTGCAACACGGAGTTATAAGGTGCGGGTTATGGTGATAAGGGTGGCCGAGCTAATAAGAGTGGAAAGTGATCGAAATCACTATTGAAATAAACATTTGAGCAAATTGTGAAATCATTGACGTGGAATCGTGGAAGGGGGAAATAGGAGAGATTGAAAACTTGTTTAGCTTTATTGTTCCTTTTCTTGTGCATTTGATTGTTGTTTATATTACTGTTACCTACTTGTATATGGCTTGAGTTTACTTGGATCAAGTTTGTTCATACATACCAGTACAATTCAGGTGTACTGACGTCCCTTTTGCCGGGGGCGCTACATTCGTGTTATGATTGTAGGTGGATCCATAGCAGGTACTCTAGTCCACCGACCGTAGCTCTTCATCACTTCCCGTCAGCTGAATTGGTGAGCCCCTTTCCTTTCGGGGCCCTGCGTGGCTCATGCCGCTTCTGTTTTGGGATCTTATTTTGGTATTTGTATAAGGTATAGTTGGAGCCTTGTTACCGGCAAGTACGATATCATCCCTTTTTCATGTTTAGAGGCTCCGTAGATAGGAAATGTGGGTCATGAACTTATGTAATATGTATCTTGCACGTTGGGCTATGTAAAGTGTAAACCACGCTAAGAATCATGTACCATATGTATGTTTTGTAATAAAAAGGTGTTTTGATTGTAAATGGTTATTTCTCTTGGCTAATAAGTAATGAAAAATGCGGGGTAACACGTGGGGTAGGAGAGGCACCCAGGTCCGCTTGACTGGGGCTACCCGGTCGAGCGCCGGTCATGTCCCTCGGATTCGGGGCGTGACAAACTTGGTATCAGAGCCTCAGGTTTTAAAAGAGTCCTAGGATGTCTCGGAGCCGTGCCTAGTAGAGCCCTTCTTATCGGTGTGTTGTCGACCACATCTATAAGTAGGGGGCTACACGGGCATTTAGGAAACTATCCTCTTCTTTGTTATTCCATATCGTGCGGTGAAGTGGAAAGTGGAAGTATTTACGTCTAACTCGTGCTTTGTTCCGAAATTTTCAGAAATGGCACCTAAGAAGAAAGCTAGACTCGGCCTTGGGACCGACGCTACCCCAAGTGTGGCCATGAATCATGTACCTGATGCCGTGGGTGAGAGTGACTCCCCGGCCTTGAATCTGCCCGGCCCATCTATTCCAGATCCAAGCATTCCTGTTCCAGCTGCGGCAGAGGGTGCCACCATCCCTCCCGCCGATACTCCTAATCCTGATACTGTTCCAGCTTCCGGTCCCGGGGTTTCTGATGGGGACCTTAGAGGAGCCATCCGTATGTTGACCCAGTTAGTGGCCGCCCAGGCCCAGAGATCTCATGATGCCCCTGTGTCCTCCAGCGGACAGGGAGATTCCTCCAGCTCCAGAGTCCACCAGTTTCTGCGATTGGCCCCTCCAGAATTCTCAGGCACAGACCCAGAGGCCGATCCGCAGGATTTCCTTGATGAGATGTACAAGACCCTTCGAGTGATGAAGGCTACAGAGACAGAGGGGGTTGAGTTGGCTTCATACAGGTTGAGGGGAGCAGCGCGTTCGTGGTTTGAGATGTGGGAGGATTCCCGTGAGGAAGGAAGACCTCCGGCTAGATGGGATGAGTTTGTAGATGCCTTTATGGACCACTTCTTGCCTGCCGAGACAATGGCAGCCCGTGCCACTGAGTTCGAGGTTCTCAAACAGGGCAGTATGAGTGTTTGGGAGTACCACATGGAGTTTGTGAGGTTGTCCAAGTATGCTCCTCAGTTAGTGTCGACCATGGATGCTCGGGTTCGGCGTTTCGTTCAGGGACTTAGTCCTTTAGTGGTGAATGAGGTTGCTACAGCGGCCTTGCACTCAGATATGAATTATGGAAAGATTGTAGGATTCGCTCAGGCCACAGAGGCTATGAAGTTGAAGATACGGGCAAAAAGAGAGATTAGCAGCAGGGCCCGGTCAATGGGTCACTCAGGGAGACTAGTTCTAGGGAGAGGGTCATCAGGGCCATCCCAATCATATGCTCAGTCCTCAGCGAGTGCACCGCCATCTGTGCACAGTTACCAGCAGAGCAGTCACTTGAGACCAGGTTCAGACAGCAGGAGGTTCCGTCAATCCGGTCGTCCAGGAGTGAGGTCCCAGCAGCAGGGGAGAGCTACATGCCCCAAGTGTGGGATTTTCCATACAGATACTTGCTATTTGGATATCCCAGTATGTTATAGGTACGGGTTGAGAGGTCACATCCAGTGGGACTACCGCGCGCCTGGTCAGGGTATGGGTAGGGGATCTGCCCAGTCATCCGGGTCTTCAGTTGCTACATCATCCGTGCGTCCTCCAGTTCCAGCAGGGCTGTTGGCCCAATTAAAGGTTAGTTTTGAAGACTGACAAAGGAACTCATGATGAACCAAGTCCATCCAGTGGTCCATCCCTCAGGTGTACAAAAACGGGCAGATTCAAGCATGTGGGTTTCACGTGATGGAGATAAGCTTAACTTGGTGTATTTAATATCTCCTGATCGAAAAGGTTGCATAATTGATAAGGAGAAGGACTCCTTAATCAAAGAGAACACTATCCAAGATAGGGAAGGAGTTAGAAGTTGAAATCAACTAGAACTCTTCCACCAAGGAAGAGTTGCATCAGAACTCTAGTTATTTCTTCATCTACTAACTCTATAAATTACAGGATTTTCTCACATTAAAATGTTGCACAAAAACGCAGAAGTTAAACGTGAATTGGGATCAAAATAGCAAGGTTTTTTGCAAGCAATTCGTAAGTGATTCAAGTGTGCAAACATGAAGCTACATGAACCAGATTGAAGAACCAACTCCATAAAGAGTTTTATGTGTCTTTCTTTATTTCTAGTTCAATTGTAGTAGGTGTTTTAAAGTTGTACCTTTCCAGCTTTCATAGAAGCAATTGTATTAGGTACTTTGAGTGTTCAAGTTAGAGTTAACTTGAATTTGTCACAACAGTTAGAGGCTGGTTGCTACAACGGGATTAGAGGTAATCCTTAGGTTTACAAAGTGTTTTGTAAATGCAGTTTTGGCTTAGTGATTTTAGTGGAAGTTTGGGAAAGAGTAGTAGGTCGTGGTTTTTTCACCTTTTAAGCCAGGTGTTTTCCACGTAAAAATCTCTATGTTCTTTATTTTATGTACTTTTAATTCTGCAAATAGCAGTAGTTAGTACACCTAGAAGAACCAGGTCCTTCTAGAAGCAGTTTAAGCAAAAATTGGGTACCACACAAATCACCCCCCCTCTTGTGTGGTATTGATGTTTAGAACATCAATTGGTATCAGAGCAGGTTATCCTTGAAGAGGCTAACACCTTAGGAAAAGATCAACATGAGTGCACCACCTGGGAACTGGGAAGGGCAATCTACTGATAGGCCTCCACTCTTTAATGGCCACTACTACTCTTGGTGGAATAATAGGATGAGAGATCACATCATAGGGGAAGACTATGAACTCTGGGACATAGTCACTGATGGTCCTCTAGCAACTACAAAGAAGAATGCTGAAGGAGTGGATGTGTCAAAGACAAGAGCTGACTGCACTGCTGAGGACGTGAGGAAGTGGGAAAAGTATGCAAAGGCCAAGAAATGGCTTGTGTGTGGACCTGGTCCAGATGAGTACGGTAGAATTCAAAGTTGTACCACTGCTAAGGAAATCTGGGACACTTTGCAAGTGGCTCATGAAGGAACACCTCAAGTAAAGAGGTCTAGAGGAACACCGCTGTATTCTCAATATGAGAATTTCACCATGAAGGAAGGGGAAACCATCCAAGAGATGTATACAAGGTTCACCACACTAACAAATGAAATTAAGTCTCTTGGAAGGGTTATTCCTGAAGAAGACAAAGTTGAGAAGATTTTGACAAAGGTACTGCCAGTCTCATGGGAAAGCAAAATCACTGCTATTCAGGAATCTAAGAATATTGCTACCCTCAAGCTGGATGAACTAATTGGAAATCTTACTACCTATGAACCGAGAAGGCAAACCATGAAGATGGATGCACCCAAGAAGGAAAGGAGCATGGCATTCAGAATCACTAAAGGTGCTGATCTAGAGGAGGATGAAATGACCATGATCACAAAGGATTTCAAGAAGTACCTAATGAGAGAAAATGGTCCTTCAAGAAGTGGAAGCTACAACAAACCAAGGGTTCCTGAAAAAAAAACCAATGAGGGGTGTTACAAGTGTGGGAAGACTGATCACCACATCAAAAATTGCCCTCAATGGGAAATTGAATGGAAGAAGCAAAGAGCAGAATGAAGGAACATGAAGAAGGAACAGTTCATCCTAATAAGAACAAAGGATCAACAAAGGCTATGGTTGCTACTTGGGGTGAAAGCTCAGATGATGACTCAGAAGACGAAGATGGAGATGAACAAGCATTTATGGCAGTTGGGAAATCCGATGAGGAATCTGAGGTAAGTATAATTCATCTCAAAGACAAGATTAAGTTTTTGTCTAAAGAAAGTCTATCTGAATTACTTCGAGATTTCATTGATGAATTTCAGGTTATAAACAATGAAAAGAAACAGCTTTCTAAGGAGTGTGTGATTCTGAAAGCTAAGTGCAAAAACCTGGAACTTAGGGCTAGTGAAAGTGATGGTAAAAATGCTGAGTTGAAGAACCAGGTTCATGAACTTGACACCACAGTCCTAGAGCTTAAATCTGAAAATCTAAAATTGAAATTAGGAACTGGTAAAAAGAAATCTGATCACACACAACTCACTTTAGAAGAAAATGTAGGAAAAATGAAAGATGAGTTGTACAAAAGAGACAAGCAGATAAGAGTCCTTAAGGAGGATCTAAACAAGGTTAAGCACGAGCTAATAGAACCTGTAAATGGAATAGATCCTCCGATGCACTTTCATGGCTACATGAACACCATAGTAGCAATAATAGAGGACTTGGATATGGGACCCCTGCACCTAAGTAGGATCCCAAGAGCAAGTACCTCACACTTCCTAAGAACAAAATTTGCACACACTGTGGTAAAACTGGTCACTATAAATCTGAATGTATTGCAAAAGAAAAGGCTAGTAAAAAGAATAAAGAATTTGTTCAAGGGAAAAATAGGCTGCTAGGTTGGGCTAAAAAGAATCTGATTCACCCTTTTGCCTATAGAAAGGAACCCAAACTAGTTTGGGTTCCTAAGACTAACCCCTGATTTCCTTTTATGGGTCCAAGTGAAAGGGAGCAGCCAAATATGGTACATGGATAGTGGTTATTCAAAGCATATGATAGGAAGCAAGAACCAGTTCCTTTCACTTGAGGACCTCAAAGGAGGTAATGTGTCCTTTGGAAATGGGAAGAAAGGTGAGATCATTGGGGTTGGAAAGGTAGGTAAGACTGATTCTCACTCTATTGAGAATATCTACTTGATAGATGGCTTAAAGTACAGTCTTATCAGTGTATCACAATTATGTGATAGAGGTAACTTGGTAGTAATCACCTCTACCAAATGTTTTGTGATTAATCTTACCACTAACAAGATTGTTTTGCAGGGAAAAAGAGTAAACAATGTATACATTGTAGATTTGTCCACACTTGCTTAAGTGTGTTGGACAATGATCCCCTCCTTTGGCACAAGAGACTTGGACATACAAGTCTGAGTCAACTCAACAAATTAGTCTCCAAGGATTTGGTGATAGGGCTTCCTAACATCAAGTTCAAGAAAGACAAATTTTGTGAGGCTTGTGCAAGCGGGAAGCAGGTAAGATCCTTTTTTAAATACAAGAAAGTGGTAAGCACCACCAGAATGATGGAACTAGTCCATATGGATCTCTGTGGTCCAATGAAAATATTGAGTAGAGGTGGTAAAAGATATGTGATGGTGCTTGTTGATGATTACTCTAGGTTTACTTGGACATTATTTTTTAACATCTAAAGATGAAGCATTTGACATGTTTACTTCTTTTGTTAGAAAACCTCAGAAACAACTAGGTAATCAATTTGCATCAGTTAGGTCTATCATGGAACTGAATTTGAAAATGCTAAGTTTGCTGAATTTTTGCATGCTACATCATAAATAGTTGCATGATTAGATCTCTTGTTAAGAAGATTCCCTACGAGTCACTTAAAGGGATAAAGCTAAATATATCCCATCTTAGGGCATTTATATGCAAGTGCTTTGTGCACAATAATGACAAAGACTCCTTAGATAAGCATGATCCTAGAAGTGATGAGGGAGTATTCTTGGGATATTCTTCACATATTAAAGCTTATAAGATATACAGTAAAAGAACTATGTGTGTAGAAAAAATATATATGTTATTTAAAACTAACATTATTTCTGAGAAGCAGGAACAAGATAATAAAGATATTGGACTGATAATAAATTCAAATGGTGAAACCACAGTCCAACTTGAAGATGCATCACAGGAAGGAACAGGTGATGGAACAGGTCCGTCCACCCATGGCAACATGACAGGGGGAACTGACTAGAGAGGAACTGATCCTCAAACCTCGAGGGAATGTGTCCATGAATATATTCCTCAGTAACAAAACCAGGAAGGAACATCTAAAGAAACTGACACTCCTATCGCAACATCCATGAAATTAGATACAGATGAACCTGGTTCATCTGTTGATCAGAAGTTGTATAGGGGAATGACTGGTTCTCTTTTATATCTCACTACTAGCAGACCTGACACTGTGTGCAATGTAGGTCTTTGTGCTCGATTTCAGGTTTCCTAGTTGATAGGAAGAGCAACCCAGGTATGACACATTTCCTTGGTTCATGTCTTGTGTCATGGGCTATCTAAAGGCAAAATTCAATGGCCTTATGTACTGCTGAAGCGGAGTATGTTGTTGTTGCTTCATGTTGTGCTCAATTGCTGTGGATCAAACAAAAATTATTGAACTTTGGAATTGATGTGGTTGCATCCCTATTTTTTGTGATAACACTAGTGCTATTAGTATGACAAAGAAACCGGTTCATCATAAGAGAACTAAACACATAGATGTTAGGTACCATTTTTTTGAGGGACAACTATGAGAAAGGCTTGGGGACTGTGGAGTTTTGTGCTACTAACAAGCAAATTGCTGACATCTTCACAAAAGCCTTAAGTAGAGATCACTTTGAGATGAACAAGTTGGAATTAGGGATGATTACGATCACCTAAAAGGACCAGTTCAAGGTTAAACGAAAAAAATTGAAAAAAAATGAAAAAAATTGATTGAAAAAATTGGTTAGAAAGTCTGTAAATTGTGTATAATTAGATTAAATCTTGTTCAATCTCATACTTTCCATAGTATACTCTTGTGCCATGTGTTAAAATGACTCATTAATCTCTAATGATATTTCCTCTATTTTGGCAAATCTAGACCTACACAAGAGAATTATCAGTGAAGAACCTGGTTCATCAAGGTAACACAGTATGTTTTCTACACTCTGCATAATTTGAAATAACTATATTTGAATCATGAGCAGAGTCCTACCAAATACCAAACTCCTTTTGGACTTATCCGTTACAAGTGAACCAGTCCCGTTCAACAGAGTCCCAACCGAATGGAAGTACCTAGATTCTAGGGATACACTCCAACGTCTCTTCAAAACTGAATTTTAGTTTGATTATACTTCTAAGAGTCTGAAAAGATGTAGTTACCCCATCAATTATTCCCTGTATATTGATCAGCTTTAGTGTATTCCCTACCTCATCTCTCTCAAGACGTCAAAAATTCTCATTTTTGTTTCTTCTTCCAAACACAATATAATTCCCTTCTCTTCCATACCCTAGCCCAGATATGTGGAAGACTTCTGAAAAATCCTTCATCACCACCATAGAAACCACTTCCACACCTTCTACAATACCAATCACTAAGAAAAGTAGAGTAAAGATGATGGCTCGTAAGATTGTCGCTGAAGGAGAGCAGATCAAGAAAATAAACAAGCAATTAAAAGAGGGTAGGGAAGAAGAATCCTAAGATTCATTTAAGTCTGCTACTAAGGGGGAAGAAAGTAGGTCTTCCGAAACTGAAAAGGTATCTTCTGACTCTAAAATTTCTCCTTAGACAATTTCTGAAGTTGCTGTAAATTTGGAGAATAGATTTGTAGGATGTATAGGAGGTGTTGAGACTACATAATCTGGAGAAGTTGGTGGTAAAAATGAAAAAAAAAAGAAAAGAAAATAGAGCAAGGGTGCTAGGAGTACTGTGAGGGGAAAGGGTACAAGAGTGGTTGATTCTTCACCCACCCCTATTGGTATAATAAAAACTGGTGCAATGGTTGTCTGGGGAGAGGAATTTACTGAAATAGAAGAGAATGTGAGCAAAACAGGGGGAAGTGGGTTTGGCGAAGCTGTTGAGGGTTGGTTCAACTTGAAAAAATATAGATGAACCTGTTCCATCTGAACAGGAAACCCTTGCAGACCTACTGATAGAGTTATCAATGGCACCAAAATTCATGCCATTCCCTATGGTTTCATTCTCACAACTATGTTTGCACAGTTCAAGGTACCTATGAAGAAGTGAGGTTAATACTCTGCTTGCTTGAGATTATGAAGTCAATGTCATTCTTAATGAACCTGGTTCATCTAAAAAGACACCTATCAATAGCAAAGTCAGAATCTTGGTACAAGAGAGTGAGGCAAAGGATATTGAGATAGCAAGGCTGAAGACATGATTGGTTGAGGTAGAATCTGAGAGAGATGTTCTCAGAACTGAACTTGCAAGGGAAAAAGGAGAAGAATGATGGAACTCTTCAAGACGTGCTGAAACTTCTCCAAGCAAATAACGCAGCCCCTACCTCTTCCAAGCCTTAAATCCTAGCCTAATGTAGATAAACCAGTGACCCAAGTCGGGACTTTTTGTTTCTTTTGCTCACGTTTTCAGTATTTTTATTTCTTCTTATGCTTTGTGGTAGAATCATATCAATCATCAATGAAGTTCACTGTTTTTGCTCTAACTGTTTGTTTATATTTCTTTGATGGTTGAAATTCTTAGTTTGATCTATGATGATTAATCCATGCTTGTATTTGAAGTAGCCCCAGTGGCCATGAGTAAGCTTTAAAATCTGGTTATCTCACATTTTTTATGCAACTTTTCGATGATGCCAAAAGGGGAAAAAAGGTTGTGCTTTAAACAAGTGATGTTTACACTTTGAATAGTGATGTTTATAACCTAATGTACTTGGTTCTTGATGATAAGTGATAAAAAGGAAAAATATTTCTAACATTGTGTTGATGTTGAGCTGAATTGAAACAAGGCTAAGCTTATGAAAATCACAGAGTTTGTCATCATCAAAAAGGGGGAATTTGTTGGCCCAAGTAAAGGTTAGTTTTGAAGACTGACAAAGGAACTCATGATGAACCAGGTCCATCTAGTGGTCTATCCCTCAGGTGCACAAAAACGGGCAGATTCAAGCATGTGGGTTTCACGTGATGGAGATAAGCTTAACTTGGTGTATTTAATATCTCCTGATAGAAAGACTCCTTAGTCAAAGAGAACACTATCCAAGATAGGGAAGGAGTTAGAAGTTGAAATCAACTAGAACTCTTCCACCAAGGAAGAGTTGCATCAGAACTCTAGTTATTTCTTCATCTACTAACTCTATAAATTGCAAGATTTTCTCATATTAAAGTGTTGCACAAAAACGCAGAAGTTAAACGTGAATTGGGATCAAAATAGCAAGGCTTTTTGCAAGCAATTCGTGAGTGATTCAAGTGTGCAAACATGAAGCTACATGAACCAGATTGAAGAACCAGCTCCATAAAGAGTTTTATGTGTCTTTCTTTATTTCTAGTTCAATTGTAGTAGGTGTTTTAAAGTTGTACCTTTCCAGCTTTCATAAAAGCAATTGTATTAGGTACTTTGAGTATTCAAGTTAGAGTTAACTTGAAGTTGTCGCAACAGTTAGAGGCTGGTTGCTACAACGGAATTAGAGGTAATCCTTAGGTTTACAAAGTGTTTTGTAAATGCAGTTTTGGCTTAGTGATTTTAGTGGAAGTTTGGGAAAATCCTACTGAGTAGTAGGTCGTGGTTTTTTCACCTTTTAAGCCAGGTGTTTTCCACGTAAAAATCTATGTGTTCTTTATTTTATGTACTTTTAATTCTGCAAACAGCAGTAGTTAGTACACCTAGAAGAACCAGGTCCTTCCAGAAGCAGTTTAAGCAAAAATTGGGTACCACACAAATCACCCCCCCCCCCTCTTGTGTGGTATTGACATTTAGAACATCAAGGGTGTGGTGCAGTTAGGGGTGGAGCTCGTGGTAGAGGTGGACCTAGCCGGTTCTATGCTTGGAGTGGTCTCCAGAGTGCTGAGGCTTCTCCAGATGTTGTTATAGGTATCTTGTCTGTTCAGGCCATTGATTGCTATGCTCTTATTGATCCGGGGTCTTTTGTCTTATGTTACCCCATTCATTGCTTCAAGTTTTTGGATGGAACCCGAACAGCTTCATGAGCCATTCTCTGTATTGACTCCGGTTGGCGATCCTATTACAGCCTCACAAGTTTTTAAGAATTGTGTTGTCACGGTGTGTGGTCGTGTTACCACGGCTAATCTTATTGAGCTCGGAATGGTGGATTTTGATGTGATTATGGGAATGAACTGGCTTTATTCTTGCTTTGCTAAACTTGACTGCCGAACGAGAGTCATGAGACTCGAGTTCCCCAATGAGCCGGTTATCGAGTGGAAGGGGAATGGTGTGGTGCCGAAGGGTAGGTTTATTTCCTACCTTAATGCTTCAAAGATGATTAAGAAAGGATGTATCTATCATTTGGTCCGGGTGGCGGACACCACTTTAGAAGTGTCTACCCCCGAGTCTGTGCCAGTCGTGAATGAGTTTCGTGAAGTGTTTCCAGATGAGCTTCCAGGAATTCCACCAAAAAGGGAGATTGATTTCGGGATTGATGTATTGCCAGATACTCAGCCAATATCTATTCCACCATACAGAATGGCGCCAGCAGAGTTGAAAGAGTTAAAGGAGCAGCTGAAGGATTTATTAGAGAAAGGGTTCATACGACCGAGTGTGTCGCCGTGGGGTGCTCTGGTTCTTTTTGTCAGAAAGAAGGATGGGTTGCTTCGGATGCGCATTGATTATCGGCAGCTTAACAAAGTCACCATCAAGAATAAATATCCTTTGCCTCGGATAGATGATTTGTTCGACCAATCACAAGGTGCAAAGTTCTTCTCCAAAATTGATTTGCGATTCGGGTATCACCAGTTAAAGATCAGAGAGGAGGATATTCCTAAAACCGCCTTCAGAACTTGCTATGGTCACTTCGAATTCTTGGTCATGTCTTTTGGGCTAACCAATGCCCCGGCAGCTTTCATGGACCTTATGAATCGGGTTTTCAAGCCCTTCTAGACTCCTTCGTGATTATTTTCATTGACGACATCCTCGTTTATTCGCGGAGCAGGGAGGATCATGGCGATCACCTCAGAGCAGTTTTGCAGACTCTTCATCAGCACCAGTTGTACGCTAAATTCTCAAAATGTGAATTTTAGTTGGAGTCCGTCACTTTTCTGGGTCATGTTTTTTCCAGTGAGGGGATTTAGGTGGATCCCCAGAAGATTGCAGCGGTGAAGGATTGGCCTAGACCCACGACCCCGATGGAGGTTCGTAGCTTCTTGGGTTTAGCCGGGTACTACCGGAGGTTTGTGGAGGGATTCTCTACCCTCGCCTCCCCATTGACTAAATTGACGCAGAAAGCAGTTAAGTTCCAATGGTCCGACGTTTGTGAGAAAAGTTTTCAGGAATTGAAGTCAAGGTTGACCTCGGCACCGATATTGGCCTTGCCGGAAGGCACAGAAGGATTTATGGTCTATTGCGATGCTTCCAGGGTCGATTTGGGGTGTGTATTGATGCAGCATGGGAAGGTAATAGCATATCCTTCAAGGCAACTCAAGAATCACGAGAAGAATTACCCGACGCATGATTTGGAGCTTGCATCAGTTGTATTTGCCTTGAAAATATGGCGGCATTATCTTTATGGGGTCCGTGTGGATGTGTTCTTGGACCAGAAGAGTCTCCAATATTTGTTCAAATAGAAGGAGTTAAATTTGAGGCAGCGGTGATGGTTAGAATTGCTTAAATATTATGATATGAACATCTTATACCATCCAGGAAAGGCGAATGTGGTGGCCGACGCCCTCAGTCGAAAGTCCATGGGTAGTTTGGCTCACTTGGGGGCAGATCAGAGGCTCCTAGCTCGGGAGGTCTATCAGTTGGCCAGTCTTGGGATTTGCATTTCGACCGCAAATGAGGAGGAAATTATGGTGCGTTATTGAGCAGACTCATCGCTTGTAGAGGAAGTCAAGGAAAAATAGTTCATCGATCCAGCATTGGCACAGATGAAGGAGGCAGTTCTGAATAACAAAACTTTGGCATTTTCACTCGACGGCAATGATGGTGTGTTACGATGTCAAGGAAGGCTATGTGTTCCAGATATGGATAACCTTCGGGAGAGATTAATGGCGGAGGCTCATCATTCCAGGTATTCGGTGCACCCAGGTTCTACGAAAATGTATCACGTTCTCAAGGGAATTTATTGGTGGAACGGTATGAAGAGGGGTATGGCTGACTTTGTATCTAAATGTCCAAATTTTCAGCAAGTAAAAGCTGAGCATCAGCGGCCCGGTGGGTTAACCCAGCTTATGGAAATACCAATGTGGAAATGGGAGATGATCAACATGGATTTCGTGGTAGGATTACCTCGAACTCAGTGAAAGTTCGACTCAATTTGGGTGATAGTGGATCGACTCAACAAATCAGCTCACTTCTTGCCAGTCAAGTCCACCGATACCGCAGAACAACATGCTCGGTTGTACATCAAGGAAATAGTGAGGCTTCATGGTACTCCGCTCTCTATTATTTTGGATCGAGGGGCTCAGTTCACAGCTAATTTTTGGAAGAAATTTCAGCAAGGTTTGGGTACCCAGGTGAA
>MU710324.1:3820-24437 GCA_026770625.1 Nicotiana glauca | reverse complement strand
TTGTGGCGAAATCAACAAGTCGAGGAAGCCACATGGGAAGCGGAAGATGAGATGAAAGAAAAATATCCCCATTTGTTTGAACAAGTCTAGTAGTGATCGTGCGAACTCTTGTCCCAAAGCGAACTGGCATTGTGTCCCATTTGATGTAGAGACACCCCATTTCTCCCCTAAATGATTTACTATTGTAATTCTTCAAGTTGTGCCAAAATTGTATGTGTTTTGATTATTTGAGCCATATGCAAACTCTTTTTGGTAAATGAAAGCTTATAGGGACTTATGTGATAAGTAAACAACTAATGCTAGTGTAGATTGGTAATGATTAATTGAAACGCATGTAGTATGATGAAATGGTTAAATTATGTAGGACTCATTGGAGTGACTAATTTATGTGGAAAATGTAGAAAGTGATTGAGTACATATAATTGTTGGGATAATGAATTGTATACCATTTGTAGACAGGATAGGAATTGTGTAATGGTGCTTGGAAATGTATTTCGGGGGCTCTCTGACAGGTAGATGTGTCGAAATTACAAAGGAAACTCTGGCGAAATTTTACTAAATCACGGGAGTTAGTGGAAAAAAAATTGGGAGCTTGCATATCATGTTTTTCAAACTAACTGATTTTAAAAAATCCTCATTCGAGGACGAATGATTTTAAGTGGGGGAGGATGTAAGGCCCCATGAAAAATTTGTTCTCAAAGCTTAGTACTTCGTGGTGTCGAGTTCCGGATATGTGTTAGGAAGTTCGGGCCCTTGGTATTGATCTAAGCTCTTAAAAATCAAGAATCAAAATTTTTCCAGAAAATTGCCATTATGCGGTCCAGAATGCGATCGCAGATCAGGTATGCGGACCGCATTTCTGTTGCAGAGTTAATTAGGGAGTTGGTCAAAATTGATGTTGGTAATGCGGTCTATTATGAAATCGCATAATCAATATGTGGACTGCATAATCATCGCATAAATTCCTCAAGGATTTGTGAAGGTCAGTTCTGTGGTGCATTATGCGACCGCAGAACAGGAATGCGGACCGCATTCCCGTCGCATACCCAAGCAGAAATGCTCAGAGTTTTGGGGCACTTCTGCATACCGCATTTTAATTCTACGATCGCAAAGTGCGACCGCAGATCCTACTCGGGCTTCCAATTTTCTAAATTTTAAACTCGACCCCCTTTTTAATAAAACACCACAACCCTTCATTTTTACACATTTTCTGGACAAAACTAGAGAGAAGGAAGAGAGGGTTCTTGAGAGAGAAAGTCTCATCCTCATCAATTGATTTTCCAAAGTCATCCAAGCCCGAAAAATTTCAACTACTTGTCTTCATCTCCACCCGTGCAGGTAAAATCCCCAACCCTTGTTCAGGAAAGGAAAGGCTTGTAAAAGAGGGGTTGACAACCTAAATAAGTTTGGGTAGTAAATGTGAACTTCGATTCTAAGATGTATGTGTTAACTTGTGAACTAGATTTACGTTGCTAGGATATTGGGTGAATTGAAAGTGGAAGTTAAAAAGGGAATTCGGCTCCAGGTATGTATGGCTAACCTTGATCTTTGTAGAATCGCCTTGTTTGAATGTTTGGTATGTGATATCTGCGTGGCTTATTCAGGAAATTTTGTGAATGTGCTTGTGGTAATAATTAAGGAACAAATGATGAAAGAAAATCGTAAATGATGCAACTGGAATAACTGTGATAACCACATCTATAGCTTATTGTGGGCAATTATCGTTGTGATGTATGTGAGTTGTTGGATATGACGGAAAATAGTATTGATGGTTATGGAAATACTTGTAGATTGTTGTTGCTATTTATTAAGAAGTGTTGTTGTTTATCTTTGTGAATTGTTGATTGTTGTTGTGTTGTTGGTGAATTGTGACTGTACGGTGGGATCGGGTTGCGTGCAGCAACACGAAGTTATAAAGTGCGGGTTGTGGTGATAAGGGTGGCCGAGGTAATAAGGGTGAAAAGTGATCGAAATCACTATTGAAATAAACATTTGAGCAAATTGTGAAATCATTGACGTGGAATCGTGGAAGGGGGAAATAGGAGAGATTGAAAACTTGTTTAGCTTTATTGTTCCTTTTCTTGTGCATTTGATTGTTGTTTATATTACTGTTACCTACTTGTATATGGCTTGAGTTTACTTGGATCAAGTTTGTTCATACATACCAGTACAATTCAGGTGTACTGACGTCCCTTTTGCCGGGGGCGCTACATTCGTGTTATGATTGTAGGTGGATCCATAGCAGGTACTCTAGTCCACCGACCGTAGCTCTTCATCACTTCCCGTCAGCTGAATTGGTGAGCCCCTTTCCTTTCGGGGCCCTGCGTGGCTCATGCCGCTTCTGTTTTGGGATCTTATTTTGGTATTTGTATAAGGTATAGTTGGAGCCTTGTTACCGGCAAGTACGATATCATCCCTTTTTCATATTTAGAGGCTCCGTAGATAGGAAATGTAGGTCATGAACTTATGTAATATGTATCTTGCACGTTGGGCTATGTAAACTGTAAACCACGCTAAGAATCATGTACCATATGTATGTTTTGTAATAAGAAGGTGTTTTGATTGTAAATGGTTATTTCTCTTGGCTAATAAGTAATGAAAAAAATGCGGGGTAACACGTGGGGTAGGAGAGGCACCTAGGTCCGCTTGACTGGGGCTACCCAGTCGAGCGCCGGTCATGTCCCTCGGATTCGGGGCGTGACATTTCAACACTATATACCCTTCTATTAAATCTCTTTACTCAATGTGCCTTAATTATGAAAGTTACATTGTATACCTATAAAGAGATTACATCGTATATCTTGATAGAGAATCTTATGTGCATAACAACCACTATTAATAAGGGGATAATATCCCTTAAATGTAGCCTTAGTTATTGAAATTTGTGCTCAATGAATTTTGAGATTCACATGTCCCCTAATTATTGAACCATATTCCTATTTTTCATCAGAACTTCATTTTTTATATTATATGCTCTATACTTTCAAATCTTCCCATATATTTTGAACATACCACAATATTCTAATTTGAAATATAATTCAAATCGAATATATCACAATATTATATTACAGTATTCTAATTTAGAATATATTATTCAAACTAAATATACCATTATATTTTAATTTATAATATATTGTTCAAATACTATAATATTTTAATTTGGAATACAACATTCAAACTAAGTATACCACAACATTCTAATTTGGAATACAGTATTCAAATTGAACATACTATAATATTCTAATTTGGAATACAATACTCAAATAATATTTTAATTTGGAATATAATATACAAATCAAATATTCTATCATTTTTTAATTTGAAGAAATATGGTTTGAATATCGTATTCCAAATTAGAATTTTGTGGTATATTTGATTTGTATATTGTATTCCAAATTAGAATATTGTGTTATTTGATTTGAATATTCCAAATTGGATTATCATCGCTGTTTGATTTGATTAATGTATTTTTCATTAGGATATTATGGTGTATTAGTTTGAATAACATATTCTAATATTTTTGTTAGTTTGATAGTTAATTAGTAGTAAATAATCCTAATTCTATATGTATTAGAAGTAGGACATGTATTATATATATAGCGCTCATTGTATCATTGTCAATTAATTAATCAATAAGAATAATTTCTTCTGTGCTTTCTCACATGGTATTAGAGCTTTGGTGAGAATAGATCGTTGGGCGTCATTCCTGCGACATCCGGGAAGAAAGAACTCAGTCACCGTGAGAGTTTCTGGTGACCTAAGTGACTATTAGCGTCAAAGTCACTAATTATCAGTGTTGTGCAAAATCCAACATCACCAAAAGGTCCCCAAGAGATAGGCGACCAAACCCCAGAAAAAACCACCTAAAAAACTCACCCACGCGCCCCCACGCACCTGTCAGGGTTCTGCCATCGGCAGCGCGTCTGTCCCACGTGCCGGTGCGTGAGGGCTGTTCTGGCCAGAATTTTAAAAAGTTTCTTTTGGACAGTGTAATCGCCTTGCTTTTCCGAGCCTACCCATCAATTTTACATTAGATTCCGACGACTTTTTTATTTTTCAGCGAGCTACAGTGTTTCCGGTGAACAGTAACAGTTAAACAATGATTTCCAAACAATTTTCTGACCTTTTCCGGCGTGAATATTATAATGTCATTATTATTAGAAGCCTTAGACTCACAATTCGTTGGATCGAATGCATTAACTCCAATCCAGATAGTTTCTTTACCGAATTATTGAGTTCCTTCAGTACAAAGCACGTAAATAGATATCTCCAGGATTAGCCTCCGTAGTTCTAACAAATAGTAGCATGACTGGTGTCTCCCAATCTTCGTCTTCTAAGTCTTTGGTCATTGATTTAGGTGCATCTAATCATATTTCTGGGAACAAATCTCTTTTCACTAGTATCTCATATTCTCAATCTCTTCCAACAGTCACAATGGCCAATGGGTCTCAAGCCATGGCAACTGCAATAGGTCAAGTAAGTCCACTTCCTTCCTTACCTTTAGACTCAGTTCTTTATTGTCACGACCCAATTCCCGAACCTGATCGTGATATCGCTTCTCGTGAAGACAAGGCCAGCTAGTCAACCCAATTCATACTTTTAAACCATTTAATTAACATAATTATAGTATAAACATGGTTTAATAATATTCAATAGCGGAAAGTATAGGTAAAATGCGAAAATCCAACCCAACATAGCCCTAACCGGGGTGTCACAAGTCATGAGCAACTAAGAAATCCTGACACAAGTCTACTAAATACGAAATCCGATACAATAATTCAAATAACATAGAAATAATAAGATAAGGGAGTCACGGGGCTGCGAACGCCAACAGCTACCTCGTAGTCTCCGAAACACCACCTGGACTGGAAAGATCAACTCTTAGGTATGGAAATCTGCTATGCCTGAATCTGCACTCACGGTGCAGGGAGTAATGTGAGTACTCTGACCCAGTGAGTAATAAATATAAATAACAACTGAGCAGTGAAAAATCACGTAAAGCAAACCATCATGCTATACTTGAGCAGTAAAAAAAACCCTTTTGGGAGAAGGCAGTGAAGCTATAAAACCTTTAGTAATACCTTAGCTCAGTCTTAAAACCTCTTTTGGAAATGACTTTTTTTCAACAGTTATGCAAATGAATGCAGAAACAAATAGTGCAGATAAGCACAATAGCCTACCTCTCAGACACCACACTCGGTTATCAGATATTACCAGAACAATAGGTAAATATTACAAGAAGAAGCACAACAACATATAATAGCAGACAAATGAAATAAGGTAAACACAACAAACAGTATCGGTATCGCTGTGGCGTGCAGCCCGATTCATATACCGCGGCGGCGTGCAGCCCGATTCATTTAACGTCGACGCCGCTCACTGGGGGTGTATACAGACTCCGGAGGGGCTCCTACAGCCCAAGCACAATATCAAGCCATCTCGTGGCATCAATCAGGCTCTCGGCCTCAATATCAATATATCGCTGCGACGTGCAGCCCGATCCATACGTATCATCACAATACAGGCCCTCGGCCTTACTCAGTCAACAAAATCACGTAAGCCACTCGGGCGACAATAAAGCATGTTTCTCAGCCCAAAATATTTTATGGAAATATCATTTCGAGTATTTAAGGTATAATAACTTGGCTGAGTTTTTTAAAACAGTAGAAATACATGACTAAGTTCAAATATATAATTTAATCAGTAAGGAATTATCAACAACCATCCCCGAAGGGTTCAAATAATTGGCACGAAGCCCAAATATAGCAATCAGTCCAAATTATGATGATAACAAGTAATTTTAGTCAAGTACGCAGTAAATTCATCAATCGGGATGGACCGAGTCACAATCCCCAATGGTGCTCTACCCCACACTCGCTATCCGGCATGCAAGTCACCTCAATATAGCACTATGATGTGCAAGTCCGGAGTTACAAACCCTCAGAATATCATTTACAATCATTACTCACCTCGAACCGGCGAAATCCTACTCCAAAATGCCTTTTCCCCTCGAATCGTCCTCCAATTGATCCGAATCTAGCCACAAATAATTCAATTCAGTCAATACTAATTATAGGAATTAAATTCCATATGAAAATACTACTTTTCCAACAAAATCCAAAATTAACACAAAATTTTCCCATGGGGCCCACATCTCAGAATTGGGCGAAACTCATAAAATCCGACAACCCATTCCGATACGAGTTCAACCATACCAAAATTATCAAAATCCGACATCAACTCGACCCTCAAATCTTCAAATTAAACCAAGAGGGTTTTCAAAATTTTCCCAACTAAATCACCAATTAAATGTTAAAAACAACGATGGATTCGAGTAATCTAACCAAAATTGAGTTAAGAACACTTACCCCGATGTTTTCCTTGAAAATCTCTCGAAAAATCGCCTCACTCGAGCTCCTCCAACTCTATTTTTGTCAAAAATGGCCAAAGTCCCCCTTTTTATTGTGTTTTACGATTCGGGTGTCACAGGTGGCGTGGGGCGCTGCCTGTGGCGCCAATTCCAGTAGCTAATAAATCCGGGCATCAGGGATAGCGCCCCACGCTACCCTGGGCGCTGGATGATGGGAACTATTTTTTCCCGACACGAAAATGGGCATAACTCTCTCATACGATGTCCGAATTGGCGATTCTTTTTGCTATCGCTCCAAAATTTCAATACGGATCTAATTCTGCAATCAAAACTAAATTTGGAGCTCAGTTACTTAATATGGTACCTCTTTATGTCCAAGGATACGGCGTTGAAATATCAACTAAGAGGGCGATACAACCCGAAACACACCCGAGGCCCCCGGGACCTCAACCAAAAGCACCAACGCATCTTAAAACATTATTCAAACTTGTTCCAATCCTCAAAACACCTCAAACAACACCAAAACCATCAAATTACATCGAATTCAAGCCTAAGTTCTTCTAAAACTTCCGAAACACGCATTTGATAAAAAATCCAACCAAATCACTTCCGAATGACCTGAAATTTTACACGCACATCCCAAATCACATAACGAAGCTACAGCAACTCTCAAAATTCCATTCCGACTCCCGGATCAAAAACTCACCTATTAACCGGAAATCGCCAAAATACTAACTTCGCCAATTCAAGCCTAATTCTACACTGGACCTCCAAAACCACTTCCAATCACACTCCTAAGTCACAAATCACCTCTCGGAGCTAACCCAACCATCGAAATTCACATCCGAGTCCTCTAACACATAAGTCAACTTCCGGTTGACTTTTTCCTACTTAAGGCTTCTTAAAAGAGACTAAGTGTCTCATTTCTTATTAAAACCACTTCAATTCAACTCGATTACACAAGATATGGATAATGAAGCATAAGGAAGCTGAAAAATAGGGAAATCAGAGCGGTAACTCATGAGACGACAGGTCGGGTCGTCACATCCTCCCCAACTTAAACAAACGTTCGTCCTCGAACGTACTAAGAATTATCCTCAGGTTACCAAATTGATGATTTTTCGTTTACACAAATATTTGCGGTGATCCCACATTACTGCATTTGACATAAGTCCGACAACACATTGTAACTGAAATTTTTGCAATCCAATCTAGTCCACGAACCATAGGACCATATTCCCACTTTTGAAATCTTTCATATGATCATAATCCCACATTTATATTGTGAATAAGCCCGAACAAGCTGTAGCATCCCATACCTGCAACCTCGGGTGCAATTACATTATAGACCACATAACTCAAACGTTTGTGGTGATAACTTCTAATCACAGCAGTTGCACACAACACCCGAATACCGATAGAAAACCTTTTATCAACTAAAGTCTCATCTCTACACCTTCATATACTACAAATGATAAATAAAACACACAGTAAGCCACAACCATTTCTTAGATCAACCATTTATGAAGCCACTTCTCCTTTGGCAAAAACCATAGCAAATTTTTGAGTTGAACCTCGATATTATCCTCCCAACATGCTGAAATCAAATCCGAACTCACTCAAATCATGAAAATAGCTCAAAATAAAGAGTTGTACCACAAGCGAATCATCATACTCACAGAGAAGTACATAATACAATGCCATACCAGTAAACCTCACTATTGCGCCATTCGGCTAGCCCAAAAAGAGAAAATACCTCAAAGAAGAGAGCTGCTTTACAAGTTCCACAAGTACCACCCCAACGATATACTATGAGCTCGTAAATCACAGTGGAACCAAGATACATAAATTGAATAATAATAGCCAGCTCTTCTATAGCTCACATTTATATCAACTTCACGAGCAACTTAGTTGCTAACAACATAATCCACCTGATACGGTCACAGACCTCCAGTCCAAGCATATCATATAGGAGCAATCCAACAAGTACACATGTACATGCTAAATGAAATAAGATTCTCATGCTCCTGGATTGGCATAACTAACACTCTATATCGTAGTCATGAGCAAGCTATGTTGTCATAACTCAAATCAGCAAATTAACGCAGAATAGTAATTACCAAGTTTGTTCTGGAATCTAGCATCTTGGAAATCTCAAGTATAGTCCAAATAGTTCTTAACAAAGTTACGAATATGAGAAACATTATATCTTTAAGTTCAATATCCCACTCTAGGCATATCATAGCCTAAGTATCTTCCGAGCATGATTATTGACTCGGTGCTTGCACACAGGTTCAAACCTCACATATATTCGCGCTCACAGCGCATAGTTATCACCATCAATTAGCTCGACTAGTCCATCCAATGAGTTAGATAGAATACTCTTCTCAACATGCCACAATCCCGAAATAGTATATTTTTGAGAACTTCCCGTTTCCAAATTCATAGATCACACCAATCACCGTAACTGATCACAACCTCAGCATCCAAATGACTGACACATCTCTCAAGTACGATCATCCCATGATAATTATTTTCAATTTTTTTTTCTACACCACATAGCAAGATCGAAATATTGGTAGTCAATCAACCAAGTGAGCGTTGAAACGCCAATAGACATCTGTTAATCAGAATATAATGTGTACCCTTCTCAAGCCTTACCAAGCAGTTATAACATTCAATCTAAATATCTAAAACTGGCTATTCTGTCCAGAATTTATGACCTTCTCTTCAAGAATGAATTTCCACCTCGTACATGAAAATATTAAACATGTACAACATACCACGTCTATTATGCCATCATTTTGCAAACACAAAATGTCATTAGAATTTCTAGGCTATAGGAAAATTTCATTTCGTGCAGTTAGAAATCTTCTATTTGCTCCCATTTAGGAGGAGTTCATAATATATAATATGTTCCGCGCATAGGTAGAAGATATCTGGCTCGAACCATGGTAAAAACCATCAAGAAAACTTTCAAATCTGTTCGCACATAGCCAAGCTATCAATACGAGGCAAAGGATACTTGTCCTTCACTGTTACTTTATTCAATTGCATGTAATTAATGCATATTCTCATTGTGCCATCCTTATTTTTCATAAATAAAACGGGTGCACCCTAAAGTGACACACTAGGCCGAATGAACTCCCCCTTAGGAGTTCCTGAAGTCGCTCTTTCAATTCCTTCAACTCCGCTGGTGCCATACGATACGGTGGAATAGAAATGGACTGAGTGCCCGGCACCAGGTCAATGCCGAAATAAATATCCCTATCCGGAGGCATGCCCGACAGGTCTACAATTCCCTCACAACTGGGACAAAATCAATACTAGGAGTCTTAGCTCCAACATCTCGCACAAAAGCTAGATATGATAGACAACCCTTCCCAACCATACGCTGGGCTTCCAAGAAAGAATTTACTCTAGTAGGAACATAATCAGTCATACCACGCCACTCGATTCTCGAAACACCCGGAATAGCCAAAGTGACTGTCTTAGCATGACAATCTAGAATATCACGACACAGAGATAGACAATCCATGCCCAGAATAACATCAAAGTCCACCATGCTCAATAGCAATAAATCAACTTGGGTCTCCAGACCCCCAATATTCACAACACGTGACCGGTACACACGGTCCACAACAACAGTATTGCCACCGGGGTAGATACATGAATAGGTAAAGAAAGAAACTCTCGGGGCGTACCCAAATAATGAGAAAAATATGAGGACACGTAAGAATAGGTGGAACCGGGATCGAATAATACCGAGGCATCTCTCTGGCAGACTGGTACAATATAGCTCTTAACCGTGCAATCAACTTAATTAATAGCAAACTCCCCAACTTGGATCAAAGCCATATATAAAAACGCACTCAATAAAACATAACGCACATACTCTATTATTGCCGTAATACCATAGTGAGATTGAACTCACTCCTTCATAAGCTTGTGGAAACACAAATCATCTGGAATTTTAACTCTTCTGTAATTCTTGCATTCACTCACACAACAGTTAAACCCACTCTCTAGGCGACCAATTTTTTACTAAGTCCCAAATTTTTCAAAGATTTCGGCAGAGTCTCCTTTGTAATTCGGCCTATCCACCTGCCAGAGAATCACCAAAACCATCCTAACAACATATCCATAACTTGACAAAGCATCACAATGTATATCAATAACATTAATCTCAATATTACATGTATTATATTATCAAAATTGATACATGGACATGCGTTGCGCCTATTTGAATCGTAACACATAGAAAATACCTTTCGATCCCCCATTATTGGGCTATTCAAACAAGTAAGAACATTTTCTTTCCTTAATGTTTTCGACCTTCAAGGTGAGCTCCTCGAATCATAGATTTCGTCATAATACATTTACAGAAGCGATCTCAGCTCCCAGACTTACCTAACTAGTACGACAATTAGTTTCCCCTCATAAGCCAATTACCTATTAGCTTTACCTTTAGTCAATATCTTTGTATACCTTCCACTGTCATACACATTACACAATCACTTAATCTTCCTGAGTCTAAACTCATACTGTAACATAAAATTTACTTCACTCCAAATAGGAGACATGAAAAGATTTTCCACGCGCCCATAACTCAGGGCTACACATCCAATCACAATGAAAATCAAACACTTAATAGTTCATCTATCATCCTGTAGCCCTTCCTCATCACTTCTAAGTCATATATATACATCTCGCAGTACTAACATTGTCATCACATGGATATCCAACTGCCATTCCAGCTAATAGGGATAATACCGAACATATAAGTTCAAAACAATTGCTCACGCAATCAACACCTCAGTGCTCAAGCCATAGGCAAGATCCGGCCTTAAGTCCTCCAGACTGGCCCAACATCAAACTCACGGAGATTACATCTCGCCCCTTGATCAGGGAATCACAAACCATCAAGGCACATATAATACTGAGCGCTCATTTGCGCATACAGACGTGTGGAAGGAATTTCAAGAGTTATATCTCAAGCTGAGTCAAGTACGCACGATAAGAATTTCAAGAAAGTGAAGTTTTCCTAAAGGTTCTGCAGCCTCTCGAGGATAAATACAGACATCTCCGTACCGATCCGCGAGACTCTACTAAACCTGCTCATGACTCGTGAGACCTAGTAACCTCGGCTCTGATACCAACTTGTCACGACCCAATTCCCAAACCTGGTCGTGATGGCGCCTCTCGTGAAGACAAGGCCAGCCAGTCAACCTAATTCATACTTTTAAACTATTTAATTAACACAATTATATTATAAACAAGGTTTAATAATATTCAATAGCGGAAAGTATAGGTAAAATGCGGAAATCCAACCCAACATAGCCCTAACCGGGGTGTCACAAGTCATGAGCAACTAAGAAATCCTGACACAAGTCTACTAAATACGAAATCTGATACAATAATTCGAATAACATTGAAATAATAAGATAAGGGAGTCACGGGGCTGCGAACGCCAATAGCTACCTCGTAGTCTCCGAAACACCACCTGGACTGGAAAGATCAACTCTTAGGTATGGAAATCTGTTATGCCTGAATCTACACACACGGTGCAGGGAGTAATGTGAGTACTCCGACCCAACGAGTAATAAATATAAATAACAACTAAGCATTGAGAAATCACGTAAAGCAAACCATCATGCTATACAGGAGCAGTAAAAAAACCCTTTGGGAGAAGGCAGTGAAGCTGTAAAACCTTTAGTAATACCTTAACTCAGTCTTAAAACCTCTTTTGGAAATGACTTTTTTTCAATAGTTATGCAAATGAATGCAGAAACAAATAGTGCAGACAAGCGCAGTAGCCTGCCTATCAAACACCACACTCGGTTATCAGATATTACCAGAACAATAGGTGAATATTGCAAGAAGAAGCACAATAACATATAATAGCAGACAAATAAAATAAGGTAAACATAACAAACAATACCGGTATCGTTGCGGCGTACAACCCGATCCATTTAACGTCGATGGAGCTCACTGGGGGTGTGTACAGACTCCTGAGGGGCTCCTACAGCCCAAGCGCCATATCAAGCCATCTTGTGGCATCAATCAGGCTCTCGGCCTCAATATTAATATAGTATCGCTGCGGCATGCAGCCCGATCCATAAGTATCCTCACAATACAAGCCCTCGGCCTTACTCAATCAACAAAATCACGTAAGCCACTCGGGCGACAATAAAGTATGATGCTCAGCCCAAAATATTTTATGGAAATATCATTTCGAGTATTTAAGGTATAATAACTTGGCTGAGTTTTTTAAAACAGTATAAATACATGACTGAGTTCAAATACATAATTAAATCGGTGAGGAATTATCATCAACCATCCCCGAAAGGTTCAAATAATTGGCACGAAGCCCAAATATAGCAATCAACCCAAATTATGATGATAACAAGTAATTTCAGTCAAGTACGCAGTAAATTCATCAATCGGGATGGACCGAGTCGCAATCCCCAATGGTGCTCTACCCCACGCTCGCTATCCGGCGTGCAAGTCATCTAAATATAGCACTATGATGTGAAAAATCGGGGTTTCAGACCCTCAGAATATTATTTACAATAATTACTCACCTCGAACAGGCGAAATCCTATTCTGAAATGCTTTTTCTGCTCGAATCGTCCTCCAATCGATCCGAATCTAGCCACAGTTAATTCAATTCAGTCAATACTAATTATAGGAATTAAATTCCATATGAAAATACTACTTTTCCAACAAAATCCGAAATTAACACAAAATTTGCCTGTGGGTCCCACATCTCGGAATCCGGCGAAACTCATAAAATCCGACAAACTCTCTTATTACTTTTTTGTATCCCCCTGTTCTTCGGATACAATTCGATCCTTCTACGGCCAAATCTCAATTTGTGGAAAGCCTTCGATGGCTTCCTTATGAAAACATAAATTTTTATTTGGGNGAATTATTGAATAAGCCATCTTCCTATCAAGGTTAAGGAGTCAACTGAGCATCTCAGCGGCGGGATTGAATACCCGGATTGAATCAGAGTTCACGCCGCCCGCCCTGAACAAATAGGAGGCATGGGCCACAGGTCGCACATAAGCCGCCGGGTCGCATGACAGAACCCATTCCGATATGAGTTCAACCATACCAAAATTATCAAAATCCGACATCAACTCGACCCTCAAATCTTCAAATTAAACCAAGAGGGTTTTCAAGATTTTTCCAACTAAATCACCAATTAAATGTTAAAAACAACGATGGATTCGAGTAATCTAACCAAAATTGAGTTAAGAACACTTACCCCGATGTTTTCCTTGAAAATCTCTCGAAAAATCGCCTCACTCGAGCTCCTCCAACTCTATTTTTGTCAAAAATGGCCAAAGTCCCCCTTCAAAAATGGCCAACTCTATTATTGACTTTTTCCTACTTAAGGCTTCTTAAAAGAGACTAAGTGTCTCATTTCTTATTAAAACCACTTCAATTCAACTCGATTACACAAGATATGGATAATGAAGCATAAGGAAGCTGAAAAATGGGGAAATCGGAGCGGTAACTCATGAGACGACGGGTCGGGTCGTCACATTTATGTTCCTGGTAGTCCTTTTAATCTCATAGCTATTAGTCGCGTAGCCAAATCACTTAAATCTGCTGTTTTATTTCTTGATGGCCTTGTTCTCGTACAAGAACGCAGTACAAGGCGGATTATTGGTATCGTACGTGAATCAGATGGACTTTAATACCTTATCCTTGCAAAATCACATGGACTCGCATCTTGTCTTCCTCCAATAACTTGTCCTGTTACTGATTCACCAGATTTATTAGATAAACGGTTAGGACATCCCAGTTTGTCAAAACTTCAGAAAATGGTACCTGCCTTATCTCACTTGTCCACTCTAGAGTGTGAGTCGTATCAGCTCGGTAAGCATACCCGCTCCTATTTCCCCCGACATCTTGATAATCGAGTAGAGTCACCTTTTACTTTAGTCCATTCAGATGTTTGGGATCCTAGTCAGGTTAGTTCTACCTTAGGATTTCGCTACTTTGTCAATTTCATTGATGATTATTCCAGGTGCACTTGGATATTTTTGATAAAAAACCGATCTGAGTTATTTTCTATTTTCTAGACCTTTCGAGCTGAAATTCAAAATCAATTTGGGGTTTCTATCCGCACTTTTCGTAGTGATAATGCCCTAGAGTATTTGTCTTCCCCATTTTAACAGTTTATGAACTCCCATAGAATTATTCATCAAACATCTTGTCCGTACACATCCGAACAAAATGGGATGGCGGAAAGAAAGAATAGACTTCTTATTGAAACTACTCGTACGCTATATAACGACCCGACTGGTTGTTTTATGTTTTAGAACGCAGTTCCCCTAAATAAAGCCTCACATACTTGCCTTAGCTAAATTACGACTTGCGGGGTCAATTGGTTCAGGAATTGGAAGACTTTTCAGTAAGAATATGTCAATTTGCTCCTTTAAGATTTTCATAAAAGGCCAAGTTTGACTTCGGTCAATTTTCTTGGGAAACGGACCCGGATTCATGATTTGACAGTCCCGAAGGATCCGTGGGAAAATATGGTACCTGGTCGTGTGCCCGGAATAGAATTTCGAGGTCCCTAGCCCGAGTAGTGAATTTTTATGTGAAATTGTTAAATTGAAGTTTTAAAGAATTAAAGAAACTTAGTATTTATTGATTTCCTAGGTACCCGGTTCAGATTTTGGTTTTGAAACTTGGTACAGATCCAAAATATCAGTTAAGACTTGCCCGTAAAATTTGGTGTCTTTCCAAATAGTTTAAGGGCGTTTTGACCCGTTAGAAGAGAATTAAGAACTTGAAGTTCAATAGTTTGATCCATTTGGTTTAAGTAATTGATTCCAAGATTTAGCATTGTTTTGAGTGATCTGAGGGTTCGAGTAGGTCCGCCTTGTAATTTCAGACTTGTCGGTATGTTCGGGCGGGGCTCGGGAGCCCCGAGCATCAAACGATCCAGGCTCGAGTGAAGTTGAAATTTGAAGAAGAGGCTGAACTGCTGCTTCTGTCATAACCGCATCTATGGTTCTAGGATCGCAGATGCGGTCAGGCCTCCGCAGAAGCGGACAAGGACAGGCCTAGGGAAAATCGCAGAAGCGGTCACGAAACCGCAGAAGCGGTTCCGCTTAAGCGGAAATTCAACCGCAGAAGCGGTCCAACCAAAATGAGCCTAAACCGCAGAAGCGGAAAAGACGCCGCAGAAGTGGAAATCGCTGGGGGCAGAGAGTCCATTTAATTCGAGCTCAAGCCATTTACTTCATTCACAACTCCACACTTGGGCAATTTGGGTGCTTCCAAAGAGAGGGTTTCAACAAAACATTGTAAGGTAAGTAATTCCCATTTATCCTTAGTTTAAATACATGTACATTAGGTAGATTAAACACTAAAAACTAAGTAAAAATCAAGGGTTAGAGCTAGACCTAGGGTTTTAATAAAACTAAGATTCAATCATGTAATTTGCTATGTAATGAACTAGAAATGATATATTATCGATCCTTAGGTTGTAGAGAACAACTTCCTTCAAAAAATCTCGGAATTCGGGCACGTGGGCCTAGGGTCACAATTTAGGAAACTTGTTAAAGGGGTTGGAAAATGGCTTAAATAGCTAGAATTCGATCTTGTAAACTTATATTGACTAGTTCTTACTTCCTTTAACTAGTTTGCAATCGTTTGGCTCCGACTTGAGGGCTTGGACTTGTTTTTAATTTTGGAAGTGCGCTTTGCAGCGAGGTGAGTCTCCTTTCTAACTTTGTAAGAGGGAATTGTCCTCATAGGATTAATAAATGACAATTTGCTGCTAAATGTGGGGGCTACGTACGTACTAGGTAACGAGAGTCCGTGCATAGCTACTATGATGTTAATTGCTTAGGTAGTTTAGGACCCACATCATGCCTAATTTGAAGGTATCTTTTAATTAAATTGCCAACATGATCATTTATGATATGCTAGAGACTTGAGAGAAATGAAAAGTGAACGTATGAACTTGTTGAACCTTTGTAAGAATTTCCTTGTATAAAAATGATCCTTGTGTGCATTCCCGATATTTCCTGATATTTATGGATCGGGCCGATCGCCTCGGTGAAAATAGATGCATCGATGGTACGGGTTGTTCGACCCTCGACAGTGCACAGTTTATTTTCTATTGGAGCGGGTCGTCGACCTTGGCGTGATTGCGCATGATATGTATGCTTAAGCTTAGACACAACATGATTACTTGCTAAGTATGTAAAAAGAAAAAAATGATAATTGAAATATGGTCAAGAACATGATTATGACTTTTTATTTTAACTTGTTGTTATTGGAAACTCTTCATGCTTTGTATAGCACATTATTATTATATTATATTGACCCTAGTAGGTATCAAGTCGACCTCTCGTCTCTACTTCTTCGAGATTAGACGGGATACTTACTGGGTACATATTGTTTATATACTCATATAGTATGCTTCTATACTTAAATGTACAGGATCTGAGGCAAGTGGATCTGGTTATTATTCTGGTGCGCGCCCGTCAGTGGACTTGGGACTTCTACGGTGAGCTACTTTTCCCTCCATGTCGATCCGCAGCCGAAGAAATCCTTCCTTTATATTTTATTTTCTGTCTATTCAGATTCAGACAGTAGGATAGTATAATATTCTTTTGGATGTGTATTCTACTAGTTGCCCGTAGCTTGTGACACCAGGTTCTGGCACACACTTGGTAGATGATTATTTTGGGGTTGTGTACTTATATTATTTACAGTATTTCGTCCTTCTGGTTTAAATTTCAAGTCAAGTGTTTATTCCACTTATTTTTAATTGGAGTAACATAAGAATTTTAGTAATGTTTCCGCATTGGCTTGCCTGACAAGGGTGTCGGGCGCCCTCATGACCCATTGTGGAATTGGATCATGACACCCTACTCATACAATCTCATGTCCCGCTGCATTTTTGGGGGGATGCAGTTCTACATCTTGTTATCTTATTAATCGTATGACATCTTCAGCTATCCAAATCAGGTTCCATTCTCTGTCCCATTTCCCCACTTACCTTTGTTCTCTCTTCCACCCCGTGTCTTTGGGATTATGTTCTTTGTTCATGACCTTACTCCAGGAAAAGATAAGTTAGCTCCTCGTTCTCTTAAGTGCATATTTCTGGGTTACTCGAGAACGCAAAAGGGATATCGATGTTATTCTCCTGATCTTCAGTGATTTCTTATGTCTGTTGATGTTACCTTCTTTGAAATTCAATCATACTTCACATGTCCAGTTAATCACTTAGATATTTCTGAGGTGCTACCCGTTCCTTCTTTTGGAGATTCAGTCCCTATCTCCCATTCATCTTCCTCCATAGCTCCACCGCCTACAGTTCCAGTTGCAGCTCCACCACCTATAGCTCCAGTGTCACCACCGAGTCCAATGATGCCACCTAGTCCAGTTCCACCAACTATAGCTCCAGTGCCACCACCTAGTCCAGTTCTACATTCTATAGCTCCACCACTGCTGACTTATCATCGTCGTCCGCCCCCAGCATCAGGCCCAGCTGATTCACGTCATGCTCCTAACCTTGCTAATACTGCGGACTTGCCTCCTCTTAATCAACCAATTGCACTACAAAAAGGTATATGGTCCACGCTTAATCCTAATCCTCATTATATCGGTTTAAGTTACCATCGTCTCTCATCATCCCATTGTGCATTTGTCTCATCTTTGTCCTCTGTTTTCATCCCTAAGTCTACAGGCGAAGCACGGTCTCATCCCGGATGGCGACAAGCTATGATTGACGAGATGTCTGCTTTACATATGAGTGGTACTTGGGAGCTTGTTCCTCTTCCTTCGGGTAAATCGACTGTTGGTTTTCATTGGGTGTATGCAGTAAAAGTTGGTCCAGATGGCCAGGTTGATTGACTTAAGGCTCATCTTGTTTCCAAAAGATATACTCAGATATTTGGACTCGATTACAGTGATACTTTCTCTCCCGTAGCTAAAATTGCATCAGTCTGCCTTTTTCTATCCAGGTTGTTGTTCGTCATTGGCCTCTCTATCAGTTGGACATTAAGAATGCTTTTCTTCACGGTGACCTTGAGGATGAGGTTTATATGGAGCAACCACCTGGTTTTGTTGCTCAGGGGGAGTCTAGTGGCCTTGTATATCGGTTGCGTCGGTCCCTCTATGGTCTAAAGTAGTCTCCTCGAGCCTAGTTTGGTAAGTTCAGCACATTTATTCAGGAGTTTGGCATGACTCGTAGTGAAGCTGATCACTCTGTATTTTATCAACATTGTTCTTCAAATGTCTGTATCTGGTCATTTATGTTGACGATATTGTTATTACCGGTAATGATCAGGATGGTATGAGTAAGTTGAAGCAATATCTCTTTCAGCACTTTCAGACTAAGGATCTGGGCAGATTAAAGTACTTTCTGGGTATTGAGGTTGCTCAGTCTCGCTCAGGTATTGTGATCTCATAACAGAAGTATACCTTAGATATTCTTGAGGAGACGGGAATGACAAGTTGTAGACCTGTTGACACTCCGTTGGATCCGAATTCTAAACTTCTGCTAGGACAGGGGGAGCCTCTTAGTGATCCTGCAAGATATAGGCGGTTGGTTGGTAAATTAAATTACCTCACTGTGACTAGACCTGACATTTCCTTTGCTGTGAGTGTTGTAAGTCAGTTTATGGATTCTCCCTGTGATAGTCATTGTGATGCAGTTGTCCACATTCTTCAGTATATAAAATCAGCTCTAGGCAAAGGCTTATTATTTGAGATCGAGGCCATGAGCAGATCGTTGGATACTCAGATGCTGATTGGGCAAGATCACCTTCTAATAGATGTTCTGCGTCTAGATATTGTGTCTTAGTAGGAGGAAATTTGGTATCTTGGTAGAGCAAGAAACAAAATGTGGCTGCTCGGTCTAGTGCAGAAGCAGAATATCGAGCAATGGCTATGGCCACATATGAGCTAATTTGGATCAAACAGTTGTTCAAGGAGTTGAAATTTTGTGAGATTAGTCAAATGGAACTTGTGTGTGATAATCAAGCTGCTCTTCATATTGCGTCAAATCTAGTGTTCCATAAGAGAACTAAACACATCGAGATTGACTGTCACTTTGTTAGAGAAAAGATACTCTCGGGAGATATTGCTACAAAATTTGTGAAGTCGAATGATCAGCTTGCTGATATTTTCACCAAGTCCCTCACTGGTCCTCGTATTAGTTATATATGCAACAAGCTCGGTACATATAATTTATATGCACCGGCCTGATGGGGAGTGTTAATTTGATAGTTAAATAGTAGTAAATAACCCTAATCTCATATGTATTAGGAGTAGGACATGTATTTTATATATATATATATATATATATATAGAGAGAGAGAGAGAGAGAGAGAGAGAGAGAGAGATAGAGCTCATTGTATCATTGTCAATTAATTAATCAATAAGAATAATTTCTCCCGTGCTTTCTCACAATTTTATTTTAGTTATATATTATATCCCAAATTAGAACATTGTCACATTATTTTATTTTTCTTTGATTACATGGATGAAAGAGAAGAAAAAGATTGTGGAGGACTTCATAGAGAAATTTCTGGGGTGGACTTTTTGGTGAACATGTATAATTCCAATTCCTTAAAATGCGGAATGATAGAGTGTTTTAAAGGATTTATTAAGTTGGAATGAGAGATAATTTAGTTCCTTAAAAGGTGAATTTATTTAATGGCATATAATAATATTAAAAATTTAAAAAGTAATAAACTTTTATAAAATAGGTATACAAGGTAAAATAAATATTTCAGAGGTATATGGGGTTAACTAGCATTTCCAGTCGGCATATCGTGTAGATTACTCTAAAGAGAAATTTTCACAAACCACTATTGTTTAGTGGTTATTAGCTAGTTGTAGCTACCATTTACTATATTACTTTCTATAGCCATGTTTTCAACTTTGCTACAGTGTATTCGATATATTTAAGTTATTGTATTTATGAATACAGTAGCAAAACTCGGCCTGAAACAAAGGAGTATAGCTAGGCAATTATTGTATTCGACTGTATTCACGATATGTATATGTGAATACTGTCACACCTCCTTTTTATGGAGCTTACACCCCGCGAAGGGATATAAACAAAAAGAGTTTTTCCAATTAAAGGACAATTGAAACGGGATTCTTTTATTAAGAGATTCAGAGTCGCCACTTGGGAGATTTATGGTGTCCCAAGTCACCGGTTTGAATCCCGAATCAAGGAAAGGGTTTGACTCCGTATTA
>MU710323.1:59123-84940 GCA_026770625.1 Nicotiana glauca | reverse complement strand
CCCTTGTCGTAGCATCACAATGCCTCAATCCAAGCCTACCACACGAGACTCGAACATAAGACCACACTGCCTAAGACCCAGAGGCCACCGAATACCCTCTCAATTCTTCCCAAAAATACCACGTTCCAGAATACTTTACTTGAAGAACTTCCTGCGAATCGGAATTCGTTACCATTACTTCCTAGATACTGATACATGGAATCCCATAATTAGTATGAAATACCACAAGTCTTGATCTCTTCCTAATGGTTCTCTAGCCACATACACAACCTTAAGACACCTGATGATTATATGCAAAATATCGAACCCAATAAAACCATTCTCGAGAGTCATTCACTCGTACACAACTGTAAATTATCTGACTTAAAGAACAGAACCACTCGTGCCTTATTAGCACTCTGACACCGTAGGATATGATCTCATCCCAATACGAACGAACATCTTCCTTCTCTATACACTGAGCATTCTTTATCAACAACAGCTCAAGATATCCTATTATTTTCTCATACCTATGAAGCACCATATAACCTTTATCAAAATTTTGGTTTACTCGTGCCATCCTCTGCTCATTTTATGCAACCAGGACTGATCCGCCAGCATACCTCAAAACGGAAACAACATAGCACATATCCGTGCGACCAGCTAATCAACAGCAACCTCCCCAACTTGGCTCGAAGCCATCTATCAGGACACATTTAATAACCCATAATACTCCTACTCTAATGATGCCACAACATTATAGTGAGATTAAACTCAAGTCATCTACTAGTTTATGAAAGCACAGATCCTCGGATACTAAAATCCTCTACAAGCCTCACATTCATCCCCTCGTCAGCAGAGTCCACTCTCTGAAGCGACCCAAATTTTCAAATTACAACATATACCTTTCAATTACACATGAGATCTTCTAATAATATACATAAAAATCATACCCCTTAAGAACACTCCGCAGGAGATAACCTTCCCTGCTTCGCCTCAATTTAGTATTTCAGCATACCTTCCACCATTATACACATAACGCAGCCCTTTTTGTCTTCCTGAGTTTGAACTCATTCCGCCACAAGTATTGCACTTAACTTCCAACTAGAAGATACAAAAATATTCTTGACGCGCCCATAATTCGGACTACACATCAAGCCACAATAGGAATCGAATCACTTAACAGCCCATCTACTATCCTGCAGACTTCTTCGTTATTACCAAGTCATATAGAAACATTACACAGTACCAACATACTCATTACATAGCTATCCAGCCGCCATTCCCATAATTAGGGACAATACGAACATATAAGTTCATAACACCAGTTTACGAAATCAGCACCTTGGTGCTCAAGCCATAAGCAAAGATCCGGCCTCAAGTCCTCCCGACTGGCCCAACATAAAACTCACGGGATAACATCTCGCCCCCTCGATCGGGGAATCACAAGCTATCAAGGCACATACAATACTGAGCGCTCACGTGCACATACAAACGTATGGAAGGAATTTCAAGAGTTATATCTCAAGCTGAATCAAATACACACGATAAGAATTCCAAGAAAGTGAAGTTTTCTTAAAGGTTCTGCAGCCTCTCGAGGATAAATAGAGACGTCTCCGTACCGATCCGCGAGACTCTACTAAACCTGCTCATGACTCATGAGACCTAGTAACCTAGGCTCTGATACCAACTTGTCACGACCCAATCTCCATACCCAGTCGTGATGGTGCCTCTCATGAAGACAAGGCCAGCCAACTTACTCAATTCGCTTCTTTAACACTTACTAAGCATAAATAGATGAAAAATGCAACTTAAAGAACATTAATTATCAACATTAAAGCCTAACTCAGCCCGATCGGGGTGTCACAAGTCACGAGCATCTAAGAAGTAGGAACACTGCTATAGGGCCAATATTATATATACAAAGTAAAATTTGGAAATCAAAAAGAAGAAGAAACTCGGTGCCGCGAACGCCGGCGGTCGCTTTGCTAGCTACGATAGCAATACCTTCAATCTGCTACTAACCCGCTACCGGGTGAACAATACCTGCAACTGCACGCGAGGTGCAGGGAGTAAAGTGAGTACTTCTAACTCAGTGGTAATAGGAGTAAATAATAAGCGAGCAGCAATAAACCACGTAAAGCAAATCAACATGCTATATAGTACAGTGTAACCCTTTGAGAAAACAGGGAAAACGTGAAAAATCCTTTAGAAATTATCTTAACTCAGTTCAAAACTTCTTTTAAAAATATATTTTTCCAACAGTTAAGCAAATGAATGCGAAAAACACGTAGTGCAAGTCAGCACAAAAGCCAGCCCCTAGGGCTTAAACAAGTATGCATAACTGAGCTCAAAGCTCACCCTTCAGGCAATATTCTTATCTCTGGTCAGCCACTATTACCTGGCCCATTTACATCATACAGTGTCACTGTTACCACTGCCTCAAATTTATCCACTTTGAAAGTAATCAGACAATATCAGAACAACAATAAATATCTCAAGAAATAACACAACAACAAATGGTGCACAAATGTATGAATGCAATGCAATGCATATGACGGTACACTTTAGTACCCGCTGTAGCTGGCATCCCGCTCCATTTATTTATCGTCGACGGCGCTCACTGGGGGTGTGTACAGACTCCGGAGGGGCTCCTATAGCCCAAGCGCAATATCTTGGTCAGTCATTGTTACCTGACCGGTCAGCCATTGTTACCTGACCAATTTATATCACACAGTGCCATTGTTACCACTGTTCCAAGTATATTTTACAGTGTCATTGTTACCACTGTTTCAAGTATAACATATAGTGTCATTATTACCACTGTTCCAAGTATATATTACAGTGTCATTGTTACCACTGTTTCAAGTATAACATACAGTGTCATTGTTACTACTGTTTCAAGTCACTTTATAATCAGTCTATAAAATAATATAGTAAGCCCCTTGGGCATTTACAAAATAGAGGTTTCCACCCCGAAATACATTTAAAAATGTCATTTGTGTTTTCAACGCTTAGAATTAAGGCTGAGTTTGAAAAACAGCATTTAAACCTTGGAATGAATTTAAATGATATGCAATATCATGCTATGTAGCAATATCAATCCTCGAAGGATTTTACAAGTCGGCACAAGGCCCCAAACATGGCAATCAGCCCAAATTATGATGATAACAAGTAATTTCAGTCAAATACGAAGTAAAATCAACAACCGGGACGGACCAAGTCATAATCCCAAATGGTGCTCTACCCCACGCTCATATCTGGCGTGCAAGTCACCTCAATACAGCACTATGATGTGCAAATCCGGGGTTTCAAACCCTTAGGATATCATTTACAAGTATTACTTACCTCGAACAGGTAAAATCTCTAGCTTGCGACGCCTTTGCCCCTCAATTCGGCCTCCACGTGCGTCGAATCTGACCATAACCTGAGCGAATACATTACAATATGCAAATAGGACATTACCCAATCGAAAACAATCGAAAAATATCGAAATTCATGAAATTTGCAAAACCCGAGCCCCGGGCCCATGTCTCGAAAAATTATAAAATTGACATCACCGGCTTCCTTATCTCACCACGAGTCTAACCGTGTAAAAATCATTCAATTAACAAATATCATTTCGACCCTCAAATCCTTGATTCTATCCAAGAGGGTTTTCTACCTTTTTCCAACAAAATTCTCTGATTAAACGCTAAAACTCGTAATAGATTCAAGTTATACAACCAAAATTTAGTTAGGAACACTTACCCCATTGTTCTCTATGAAAATCGGACCAAAAATCACCTTAACCGCTTCTGCAGATTTTCTTCCGCTTCTGCGGTTTTCCTCATTTCGCCCAGGACCACTTCTGCGGTCCATTTTTCGCAAAAGCAAGACCGCTTCTGCGGTCCAATCGTCCGCTTCTGCGGAAGTTGCCCAAACCCCACTTTCCACTTTCGCGACTTCCCGTTCACTTCTGCGGTCCATTTCTGCAGAAGCGAAAATGCCAGATATCAGAACCCTCCAGCAGTCCTAAAACCCCAAATTTCATCTCGTTAGCCATCAGAAATCACCCCGAGGCCCCCGGGACCTCAACCAAAAATGCCAATACATCCTATAACGTCATTCAAACTTTCTCCAATCATCAAAACACTATCGTTAACATCAAAATCATCAAATTTCACCAAATCAAAGCATCAATTCTCGGAATTCCATTCCGACTATCGGATCAAAATCTCACCTATCAACCGGAATTCGCCAAAATTCAAACTTCGCCAATTCAAGCCTAATTCTACACCAAGCCTCCAAAATCAATTCCAATTTCACTCCTAAGTCACAAATAATCCCCCGAAGCTAACCGAATCATCAGAATTCACATCCGATCCTCCTAACTAAATAGTCAACTTCTAGTTGACTTTTTCAAAACAAGTTTTCCTTTAAGAGACTAAGTGTCTCATTTCCAACTAAAACCAATCCAATTCTACCCGATCAACTCAAATACTGATATTAAAACATAGTAAAGCATAATATGAGGGAAAACGGGGCGGTAAGTCACGTGACAACGGGCCGGGTCGTCACGGAATGGAAGCAGGCTTGAGCATCCTTTGATTTTCTTGCAACTGTAACGAAGCCCGGATTTAAAAAACTGGCATAGTGATACTAGGGTGTTGCAATCGTGAATCATACAAACCCATAGCATCAGGGAAGTTATTCGCAAACATTGCTCCTTTTTCTTTTTTGTTTTTACCTAAATCCCAAATGTTGAATAGTGATTCTTCATAGGCAAGTATGTTTACACACTCTGCGCATCTTCTTTTAGATTAATTAGACCAAAATCAATTCCATGTGGAAAACTACCCTGACTAACGTGCTGAACTTACAATTTGAAGCACAAACTAATTAAACTAGGCTCCCATCTTATTTAAGCAGCTTAGGATAAACAAATTACGTGATGAACTCAATAACTAATAAATCTACAAGACAGATCCAAATTTCAAACCACAAAGTCTGATCTCGTCTAGACAAATGTTTAAACATCACACTAATTAAAACAAGTCATGCAACTGAAACGGTCATAACGTATGTGCCTGACTTAATCACTGATTCTACACATAACAAGATATTGTGATGCTTTAAACATGCCAAGCTTTTCAGTTGTTCTACAACAAGGTATTTACCCTAACAACGATTCCAAACCCAAATCACATCCAGCCAGAATAATCATTTCAGCAAAATCAAAGCCAAACCTCCCAACCTTCGAAGCCAAATTTCACTTTCAAAAATAATCTATTGCCTTCTAAATTGAATGAACTCTACCTCTTCAAATAAAAATGGCGAATCAGAGATCGAACAGGCTTAGCCACATAATAGAAGATATGTATAACTAAATAACTTAAACAAAAGTCCAAATAAAAAGTCCCTCAAGTATTCAAACAAGCTAAAAATCTATCAGTTTCTAGCAATTTGAAGAATAACATAACTTCCAAAATATTACTGCTATGCTAAGATGAATAACCTAGGCTAAACATCATTACATTACACTACTGAATTTAAAAATCGAAGCGGAGAAATGAAATTGGAGGTTAAAAGGAAACAGTCATTCATTCATGAAAGGAACTTCAAGCAATTACAGCCTTCATGTTTGCAAGTCATCTCTTAGAGAATCAGAGAATACCTGGAATTCGAAAAGGAAGAAGGGGTAAGGATCAGCAAGGCAAAGTAGTAGCAGCAAGTGTTTCAACAACAAAATCAACCCCAGAGATGATCAGAAGAAATCCATTTAAACCAAATTTGAAACCAACCAATGTCAAAAGAAACCAGCTATCAAAAATCCAATCCAAACTGAACCAAAATATTCCAATACCCAACTGATTCAACTCATTTTAGGCTTCTGATGTTCAGAACTTATTTCAGTCTATGATTCACTATTTTTAGCCTCCTCACTTCTATATATCAGTGTGTCTTTTTCTTCTCTCAATTCCCTCAATTTTCAGAGTATTCTTCTCCATTATTATCAGCTTTCAAATCTCTCCCCAATCAGAATACCTCTAATGTCTGATCTCTCTCAAGTCTCTCAATGTCTTTTTTTTAACCCTCCAGCTTTCAGTTCTGTCACTCTCTATGTATTTCTGTCTGAATTCTTAAACTCTAGACCTTGTCCTCTCAATGCCTTTTCTCTATTCTCTCTTAGCCTCTTTTTATCCTGATTTCCTGGCACCTTGAATGGGCATTCCCTAAGTGTGTTTACCACTAACAATTATCTTTTAGTTTTTTTTATTTCCCACTTCATTGTCCACTTAGTTAGTGTTCTTTAAATTAGTCTAATAATGTTATTTATACCCTACCATCCACTAGAAGTTTCTTAATTAGGTGAACATTCATACAATCTAAATAATTCCTAAACTACCCTTACACCCTTGTTAATACCCCCGAACCTCATGTTATTTGTTATTTTGATCCTCCTAAAGTTCTGAATACTTTTTCAACCATGACAAATAATTCTGTAAACTGAATCCTAGGAAATCAGAATCAAAGAGTATCAGTTTTTAGAATCTGAAATATTTAGATGGAATGAACAATCAACACTAATATTAACAAGAAACAGTCAATGAATAACCTATTTGAGGTTCAGCCTTTAAATTAATAAGTACAAATATTTAAACAAGGAGTCGAGATACAATGAAACACTAACATGCTAGTTTCAGAACAAATACCATTAACACAGGTTAACTGATTTTAAATTAAAAAAAAACTGGAAGTCTAACAATTCAGATGGCAAGTGCAGACATTAATGATTAAACAAAGAAACTAATTAACAAACCTAAACACAAAAAGACCAAATTAATTGAGAAAAAGAACATGAAATTAACAAAAAATAAACACAAATAAGCAATTTAACCTAAGGCAAAGAAAAATAAGTTCGAAACTTAACAACATTTCAGTCAGAACATAGACCACTAAAGATACTCGGAGAAGAAAAGAAAAACAAGTGAAGCAAGTACTAAAACGAGCATAAAAAAATTAAGGAAACTTACCAATTAGACTGGAAATCAAACTTGATGCCATGATTCATACGAAAGTGATGCCAATCACTTGTTCTTTGTTAAGAACAAGTGACCAGCATCAATTTTGTGATGAATGAGTCTTCTAATCAGGGAAGACTAAAGGTCTGGACTGATACATGTCACTGGGTTCATCAAAAGTCGATTTTGAACTTTTAGGGTTCGACCTTAGATTCAAAATTCGACGGATTCTAGTAAGATTCGAGGGTAAATAATGGTGGATTAGGGAAGAGGGGGTGTTGGTGGTCATGGGGTGTTAATTTGGGACCGGTCTGAGGCAGTGCCGCCACCAGAAAATTTGAGGGCGGCGCTAGTGTTCATCCCTTCGAATTGATATTCGAAGGGTTTGGCTTGGATTCGAGGAAAAGTGATTGGGGGTTTGGAAATAGGAAGGTGAGGGGAATCAACAGTGTAAATTTGGGAGGGCTTGGACCACCGGAACCACCGTAAGGCAATTTTCGGTGGCGGAATAGGGCGGCGTAGGGCAGCGTTACACTGGGGTCTCTGAAGGGAATAAGAGACATGAGTGAGAAGGGGGTTTCTGAGGGGTAAGGGGTATGGGGTTTGGGTATATTAGATAAGAGTTTTAATTTGGGCAATTGGATGATGAGAATCCAACGGCTCGGATTAATCTATTAAATGAAATGTGGTCATTTTGGATGATTGAGGCCGGGTCGGGCACGGGGAAGGCAGGTCGGGTAGGTTAAATGGGTAACGGGGTGGGATTTCAACTGTTTGATCGAATTGATCCAACGGCTTGGATTAATCGAACCCAAACATCGTCGTTTGGACTATAAGGGGTCAGACCGGATTGGGGACGGGTTTGGGCCAGATTTGAACGGGTTTTTGGTGGATTTGGGATGGGTTTCATTTGCTCTTTAGGGAATTTTGGCCCAATTCTGACTTCCTCCAATTCTTTTCCTTTTCTTTTATTTTCTAACATTCTAATTAAAATAAAAATCTAAATTAATTCTTGATCAAATTATCCTAAAACAACTAATTAATTCTAAATAATAATTATCACAAGCAATTAAATACCAAATCACACAATTTCAACTTTAAACACTAAAATGCAAAATACATTATTTTTTGGTATTTTTCCATTTTATAAAACACTTAGTTAATAATTAATTTCAAAATATCTAATTAAATCCTAAATGCAATTGCGACATATTTTTGTATTTTTTATTAATTTAACCAACGAACATGAGGTACACAAATGCAAACAATTACAAAAAATATCACGAAAAATTCGTAAAATTGCACACAATAAAAAAAATATTTTTGTTTTGATTTTTTGTGGGAGTTATTCTTGTGTGGCAAAAATCACGTGCTCACAGCTGAGCTATCACACCTCCTTCCGGGAGAAGGTGTTAGGCATTCCCGAATTCCGTGGTTCTAGCACGGTCGCTCAACTGTTATATTCGGCTTAATTATCTGATTTTTAAACAATTATGAACTTATGTGCAAATTTTAACTTTTTAACCGCTTTTATTGTTTTTAATTAAAGAAGATTACAACGTCGCTAAAACACGTCTCGAACCACGTCACATAAATACACCCGTAATTTTGACATATTTTAACTTTGTTGGGATTTGGATTTGGGTCACATAAATGTGCACCCGAGATTAAGAAGGTAATATTATTAGAATACGCGCCTAAAGCAACTATGCGTTTGCACTTTGCGAGGGCCATGGAATTTGTTAAATGACATGCCTTGAATTCTAAGGTTGAGTTAAAGATAATTAGAACAAGGGCCACACAACTGTCATTTTTGTTTCGCATAGCGCACCTCAACTCTAAATGAAGAGGATTAATTCAACTACTTTCGGAGGTCCATGATTGTTATTGGATATAGCACACCTCAATTGATTAATTAAAGAGAAAGAAAGGTTGTCACCAATTTTTAGGTTAAACGATTGACCGAGTTAAAACCAATAAACCTGTGTTGTGAATTATATTATTATGCAATGGTCCTGGGCCCAAACAGTTGGACCTTACCTATAGAAAGAACGAGCAAGGTGAAAGGAAACGGCAGGCTTGCATCCCTAGGCCCAACGTGAAATCCGAGTTTGGAATCTGAGCACTACCAAGTGTTGGACTCGAGATCGAGTCTCCCAGCACATGAAACATCTAATTAAAAATGATCCCATCTTTTGCTAATAAACTGAACACCCCACAATAAACCTGGCCAACTAATTTTAGTAATTGGGCCAACTTCTAGCCCAATCCTTAGGACCAAGTCTTCATGCACAATTACTACTCACATCACAATTAGAAAACTACACAAAATGAAATTGAATTCTGATATTTCAAGTTTTAAAACCATTGACTGAACATTCTGAATTATAACCCACGAGTCTTACTTACACATGCTCACTAATCAAACCAAAATAAACTAAACCTATCATTGAACTACTATGGATCATTTTTTTTCCTTTAATCACAATCACAATACCCAGAAATTCAAGAAAACGTTCAGCCCTAAGGGGTGAACCCATGACCAATTGAATACGACTAAACTAATATCAAACCGAAGAATGACTCAGTACTAATTTCAGCAAGACCAATTATAATTATCAGACTACTTCCGCATGTATAGATACCAAAACTGTTTATTCAATCTTACAACAGTCCCGATTCAATTACAAGTGAAGTTATCTACTTAACATACAGATTATCTAAACAGTATAGCATGCTCAAATAGAAATCTAAAGTGAAATAGAATGGAATAAAGGACAGTTGAGATGGGACTTTCAAATGCTTTTTTCTCATTTTTTTCTTCAAATCCAACATTCAACAATCAATAGTTTTACAGTGTGCACCTGAAATGAGATAGAACCTAAAACCAGGCAAGGTCAGTTAGCTAGCAGCTTAGTAGCACAGCAGCAGATTTGAGTAACAATCAGCAAAAACCCAAACTCAACACAAGTTGACATACAGCAAACCCCAGGACCCAACTTTGAACTAGTTTCCAAACCCAAATCAACACATTTTTTGACCTCAAATGAACCTGAAAAAGCTTCAGGACTTTGAAAAAAGTTTCATAAATCCAAATAGGAGATCAGTGGAACAGTGGAAACCTCAAACAAACTGAACCAAAGCACTTCCAACACACTATCAAGCCATTCTTACTCAACAGGACTCAGAAATTGTTTCCACATTCAGAGAATTTTAGAAATCACTAAAAGGACTCAATGAAACAGTATTTTTCTAAGGGATTTTAATATTTTTAGAGTTATTTTTTTCTTAACTCTCTCAAACTCTATGTGTTCTCTTCTCTGTATCCTTTCCTCCTTAGTATTTTTAGAGTGTTTTCTCTGTATTTCTAATCTCTCTGATTATCCCTTCTTCTTAACTCTCTTAAGCTTTTCTATTTTTTATTCTCTGTATCTTTTTTTTTAGCTCTCTTCTTCTCCTCATTTCAGGGTCTTCTTCTCTATTTTTATTGTCTTCCCTTAAGCTCTCCCGATCAGCACTTTTAAGGGCCCTAATTAGTGCTATCTCCACTACACCTTATCCCTTCCATTTTTAAAATCTTCCACTAAGCTAGTACTTATTATTTAATACATTTATTGTGCCCCCTACCCAAACTAGCAGCCTTCTAATTAAGACCCCTAAGCCTATTCATTACCCCTTAAATTACCTTATTCATCAGCTGTTATTTACATCTCTTAAGTCCTGATTATAAACAACAACAAAACTAAAAAGTTGACCCCTTCAACTGATTTGAAAAGCTAAAAATGACTATTGAATCATATTAAACCATAGAGAATTGATTTGTTGTATAGACCGACCCTGGAATTTTAGAAATAATAGAAAGCTGATTTTCAACCAATCCACATACACATTCAAACTCAATTTTGACCCCCAACCCTACCCCAAAGAACAAGGCAATGCAGTATAATCCCCAACCCAAAACTTCAAACCAACAGGAATTGCAAATCAGATATAACCAATTAAGTATCATAATGCCATGAACAAAGAAAAATATTTTTGAACATTTATCAAAATGACAGGAATAATTGGAAATAAATAATTCGGACAAACCACTGTGATATCAACAACAAACTTTAATATCTAAATACAACCAAACATTAAGCGTTATAACATATACAAAACATGAATAAAGGAAATTAACACCAAACATTCAGGAAAAACCCAATTACAATCTGATTTCAAACTTAGATTATTTTAATTACTTATTCAATATTGAAATCCTCACTTTAAGCATCAATCAGATATGGGTTTAAAAATGAATAGACCTAGTTAAAGGATTAAACCAATGGAACAACAGAATCAACTAAGCACAAGTTTTGAATAATAATAAAAGAAAAAATAAACAGAAGAGAGTAGGAGATGAAAAATGATCAAAAAAGAAAGGAGGAAAAGAAAAGCAATAAAAATGAAAGAAAAAATGAAAAATAGGAATACCTATACACTGGTCGAACTTGTAACTCTTCTTCAACCTCCTGATTTTGACCAAACGAGGTCTCAATCACGTGTTCTCAGATGAAAACACATGATCGAGGTATCATTTGGTCTTAATCATCGCGTATCTACAGACTCTGAAGCTCAACCTTTTCGGGTCTATCTTTATTTAAGATTTGATGAGTTGTGGGAACGTTCGAGGGAAACCAGTGATGGATTAGGCCTGATGGGGTCAATGTGGTTGTGTGGTGTTGATTTAGGGTTGATTGGGGCGGCGCCGCCACTAGGGAATCTTGTGGCAGCGCTAGGGTTCATAGTTTAGATCGGATATTCGAGGAGTTTGGTCCAGGTTTGAAGGAAGGTGATTGGGGTTTTGGAAAGAGGAGGTGGGGAGGAATCATGGGTGTAATTTTGGTGGCGATCGGTGGCTGACCTCCACCGTGGGAGATTTCCGGAGGGCGATCAACGGAGGTGTGAGGGTTCGGTCTCTGATGTTAGAGACGAAAAGGATGGGGGGTTCTAAGGAGGGGGGTAAGGGTGTTTGGGTATATTAAACTGATGAATTAATTTGGGCCGTTGGATAATTATATCCCAATGGTCAGATTAACTCATTAAAATGAAAGGGGGTCGTTTGGTTTAGTGACTGGTTGGACCGGGTGTGGGAATGGGTCGGGTTATGGGAAGGGTTTTGGACCTTTCGATCAGGCTAATTCAATGGTTGAGATCAAACGTCCTTGAAACGACGTAGTTTGGACGGTCTCTTGGACTGAATGTCTGGACTGGGTATGGGCGCTGGCTTGGGCTGGTTTTGGCAGATTTTTGGCTGGGTTTCTGGGTAGGTTTGGCCCAATTCTGATTTCCTCTTCATCATTTTCCCTTTCTTTTATTTTTTAATTATTTTTTTCAAAATTAATACCAATACTCCTAAATTAAATTATAAACCCTAATCAATTTAAAAATACCAATTAACTTTAAATAATAATTATCACAAGTAATTAAATATCGAATCATACAACTTTGACATTTAAACACTAAAAAATGAAAAATACATTATTTTTATGATTTTCATTCTTTTGTAAAATAATTAATTATTGATTAATTCAAAAATGTCTATTAAATTGTAAAATACAATTGCAACCTTTTTTTGTATTTTTTATTAATTTAAACAACAAACACGCACACACACATGCTAACAATTACTAAAAATATTACAAAAAATTTACAAAATTGCACACAATAAAACAAATATTTTTTTTCCGATTTTGTGGGAATAATTCATGTGAGGCAAAAATCACGTGCTCACAGCTGCCCTTCTTTGCCCGAAGAGTTTTCGTGCAAAGACAAAGTGAGCGGTTACTAGCGATTTTTGCCTGTTTGAGTACTCTGTGTGAAACATTTTTTGAAAGATTTGATCGAACCTCTGCTTCAAAGGTTCCTACATATCCTTGGCTAAAAAGGAATCAGGTCAATATAGTTCGGGAAGTTTTAGTAGCTGGGACTGCTATGAAGCTGTATTTACTGTTGATGCTACTGCTGTTACTTGCCTACTGACCTCCTTATTATGTCGTGCTGAAAGAAAAATAAGAAGTTAGACTAAATTATAGTCTATGAATTGCAAAATCCTATCTAGACCTTCAAACTTGCTTTTGTGTTCTTTGCTGCCTTGTTGTCTTGTATTCTCTCGCTGAAATCCATTGTTGCCGCTTTGCACCGACTTCTTGATCTTGAATGTATTTCTCTTGATTTTTGTTGTATTCCTCCTGATTTTTGTTGTATTCCTTTTGATTTTTGTTGTATTCATCTTGATTTTTGTTGTATTCCTCTTGATTTTTGTTGTAATCCTCCTGATTTTTGTTGTATTCCTCTTGATTTTTGTTGTATTCCTTCGCTCTCCGGGCGAGTTACTGACTTCTTGATCTTGAAAAGGTATGCCTCCGTTCTCCGAGCGGGCTCCCGACTTCAACAAATTAAAAAGGTAACACCTCCGTTCTCCGGGCGGGCTCTCGACTTCAACAGCTTAAAAGGGTAACGCCTCCGTTCTCCGGGCGGGCTCCTGACTTCAATAACTTAAAAAGGTAACGCCTCTGTTCTCCGGGCGGGGCTCCCGATTTCAACAACTTTAAAAGATAACATCTCCGTTCTTTGGGTGGGAGTGGGCTCCCAACTTCAACACTTAAAAATGTCTTTTTTTGTTATTTGCCATTGTTTTCCCTTGCATCTTGAACCATTTTCCTTTGAAACTTGATTTATCTTCCTTCGAAACTTGAATTATCTTCCTTTGAAACTTGAATTATCTTCCTTCAAAAACTGCTTCCCTTAAAACTTGTGTTGTCTTCCTTCGAAACTCCTTTTCCTTGTGTTGTCTTCCTTCGAAAACTGCTCTCCTTAAACTTGAGGTGTCTTGCTCTCCCTTGAAACTTGAGTTGTCTTCCTTGTTCTGTTTTGTACTTGTCTTTCCCTTACAGTGGGTTTCTTCGAAACAAATGAGATTTTCTACCCCTGTTTCAATCACAGAAAAATCTCGTCAGTTTAAAATGTGGTGGTTGGTTGTGATACTCTTGTTGGAGATTGTTTTTCTTTGCTCTTTTCCATGCTATGCTTCGTCCGACTGCCTTGAGCTTGGTTGAAAACTCATGACCTTCGACTACTTTCTTATCCACAAGCTTTCCAATTGTTGCTTCCCACTTCTAGCTTTCTTATCTAAAACTTTTCAATTGTTGCTTCCCACTTCTAGCTTCCTTATCTAAAACTTTCCAATTGTTGCCTTCCCCTTTTTGTTATCTTAAAAGAAAAATTCATCAGATTAAGATTTTGATCCTAGGAGAAAATTCATCATACTAGGTCCATTTTTGTTATCTTAGGAGAAAGATTCATCAGACTAAGATTTCTATCTTAGGAGAAACATTCATCAGACTAAGATTTTTATCCTTATCTTAGGAGAAAAATTCATTAGACTATGATTTTTATCCTTATCTTAGGATGAAAGCTCATCAGACTAAGATTTTTATCCTTATCTTAGGAGAAAGATTCATCAGACAAAGATTTCGATCCTTATCTTAGGAGAAAGATTCATCAGACTAAGATTTCGATCCTAGGAGAAAATTCATCCAACTAGGTCCATTTTTGTTATCTTAGGAGAAAGATTCATCAGACTAAGATTTTGATCCTTATCTTAGGAGAAAGATTCATCAGACTAAGATTTTTATCCTTATCTTAGGAGAAAGATTCATCAGACGAAGATTTTTCTTTATCTTAGAAGAAAAATTCATCAGACTAATTGGTCAGACAACAACTTAAAAAGGTAATGCCTCCGTTCTTCGGGCGGGCTCCCGACTTCAACAACTTAAAAAGGTAATGCCTCCATTCTCCGGGCGGGCTTCCGACTTCAACAACTTAAAAAGGTACGTCTTTTGTATTGTTTTCCCTCGCATTTTGAACCATTTCCCTTGAAACTTGAATTGACTTCCTTCGAAACTGCTTTTCCTTAAAACTTGTGTTGCCTTCCTTCGAAACTGCTTCACTTAAAACTTGTGTTACCTTCATTCGAAACTACTTTCTCTTAAAACTTGTGTTGTCTTCCCTGTTCTATTAGGTGCTTGTCTTTCCTTACAGTGGGTTCCTCAAAATCAACCGAGATTTTTTGCCCTTATTTCAATCTCGAAAATTTAAAATGCGGTTGTGATACTCTTGTTGGGGATGGTTTTTTCCTTTTTGTTATCCTAGGAGATAATTCATCAGACTAGGTTCATTTTTGTTATCTTAGGAGAAAGATTCATCAGACTAAGATTTTTATCCTTATCTTAGGAGAAAAATTCATCAGACTAAGATTTCGATCCTTATTTTAGGAGAAAAATTCATCAGACTAAGATTTTGATCCTAGGAGAAAATTCATCAAACTAGGTCCATTTTTGTTATCTTAGGAGAAAGATTCATCAGACTAAGATTTTGATCCTTATCTTAGGAGAAAGATTCATCAGACTATGATTTTTATCTTTATCTTAGGAGAAAAATTCATCAGACTAAGATTTCGATCCTTATCTTAGGAGAAAGATTCATTAGACTAAGATTTTTATCCTTATCTTAGGAGAAAGATTCATCAGACTAAGATTTTGACTTTAGGAGATAATTCATCAGACTAGGTCCATTTTTGTTAACTTTCCAGCTATTACTGCCTACTTCTTGTTCTTTTGTCCGAAACTTTCCAACTGTTGCCTTCCCCTTTTTGTTATTTTATCTAAAGTTTTCCAACTGTTGCCTTGTCATTTTATCTGCAACTTTCCAACTGTTACCTTCCCCTTTTGTTGTCTTATATGAAACTTCCCAATTGTTGCTTTCCCCTTCTTGTTATCTTAGGAGAAAGATTCGTTAGACTAGATTTTCTATCTTAGGAGAAAAATTCATCAGACTTAGATTTTGACTCTAGGAGATAATTCATCAGACTAGGTCCATTTTTGTGTGACCTTAGGAGAAAGATTCATCAGAATAAGATTTTCTATCTTAGGAGAAAAATTCATCAGACTAAGATTTTCTATCTTAGGAGAAAATTTCATCAGACTAAGATTTTATGCACAATAGCCAGACTAGCTTTGTTCCTGTTACATACAAAGAAAAATTTGTCAGTTTTGAAAGGGGTGGTCGGTTGTGACCTTCTCGCTGGGGATGATTTCCTCCTTTCCACGCTCTACTTCGCCCGACTGTCTTGAACTTTGGGGAAATTTCTCCTTCACTTCCCATGATAATTAACTTTTATTCGAAGATCTGGCTTGTCTAGTGATCAACCACTTTCTCTGTCAACCGTATCACTGAAATATCTTTTCTCCGTTCATACCCATATCCTATATTTGTTGTATTGCTCCTGAAACAGCATCTACCCGACCTTTGTGTCTCAAATGAATCCCAACTCACGTCAATTGCCTTCATTCCGCATATATGTTGTTCTTTCTTGATTTATCCACTAGACTCGACCTTGAGGTCTGTTGCTCCTTTACTTGACATGGCAATAGATTTCCATTCGAAGACCTTGCTAGTTCCTTGACTAAGCACTTCCTTTATAAATCTTAAACCAGAAAATACCTCTCTCTGTTTGAATCCAATACCTGTTGTATTGCTCATGGACTGACATTTACCCAACCCTTGTGTTTCATCCGATCCCCAAGCATATTGCGTGTTACCAACTTCAGCTTGCATGTTTCTCTTTCCTGATTTAAACCATTGGCCTTGGCCTTGAGGACTATAACCTTTGACTTCTGTTTGGAATGTCTTAGTTGTCACTGCTCTAGACTTTTTGTCAATCTCATCACAGAATATACCTTTGATCCATTCACCCAACACCCTCCACCTGTTGCATTCTCCATGAATTGATATGTACCAAACCCTTGTATTTTGCAGGGATCCCACAATATGTTGATTATTACCAGCTCAGTGCCCTAGTTGTTCTTTCCCGACTTATGCCACTTTGATGTACTAGCACAGATCTTGTCTTGTGCAATTGGAAAGCTGATGGCAAATTTTGAAGTCATTTCTTACTTGTTCTGATCAAACAGACTTTAGAAGAGGAAGTGAACAAGAAAAAGGAGTATAATAAAGGACAAAGGAAAGAAAAAAAATGTTTCCTAACAAGAAAAACTGGAAAGTAGAAACCTATCGGATGTGGACACTAACTCTAGTGACCAGGACATGCACTTGTGGACTATTTTATTAAGTAATTCTGATGTTAAGCTCTTGTCATACCTTTTTCCGTGAAACGGGACTTCCATGCTCCATATATCAAATCTGATTTGCAATCCTTATTCGACTTGTAGTTCCTGAAAGGTTTTCACTATCAAGCCTCTCTCATTTTGGTCTTTCTCCCAACTTACAGTCGCCTCAAGGTGCCCGTGAAGGTTTTCACTGATGAGACTCTCTCATTTTCTGATTTCTCTCGGCTTTCATCGCCTTACGGTGCCCGTGAGGGTTTTCACCAATAAGACTCTCTCATTTTTATTTCCCTTGTTTGGACCGGAGTGTTGCCCCTGGTATGAATTATCTTTACTCGCTCGACTTGGCATCTTTTGAAGACCGATCAGAAGGTCTTTCTTTGGACCGTAACGTTGGCTTTTGGATAGAGTTAGAAATAAAGGGTATTAAAGGCTCAAAATAAATCAACATGGTTTCAAATAACAATCCTCGGGACCAGATTTCTTTATAACAACTACAACTTCTGCCCTAGTTTCTTGCTTGGGGATCCTCTGATTTTTTTGGTCCACTATGACCGAGCCATGAAGCTGCCTACTTATCCTTAAAATAAATCAGGTCTAACGTAGTTCACACGAATTCCTTGTTATAACTTTCCTTTTCACTTATTATTATTTTTTCTTTTTCTTTTTCTTTTCTCATCCCTTTTTCTCTTTTCTCTTTTGTTGTTTTGTTGTTTTCTTTTTCTTTTTTGTTTTTCTTTTCTCATCCTTATCTTTCATGCTTGTGTTTCTAATCTTTGTTACCGATTCCGAAAGAGGGGTATGAAAGAAAGCAAATAAGGTTCAAAAGGCGTAACGGAGGATAAAGTGTTTATATAGCAGAACAAAATGTCTTCGTCATTCCAATCTTCAAAACACGCCAAGTGCAAACAACACAATTAAACAGACACTCGCAACATCTTCTGATTGTGCCAGACTTGATAACCATATCCACACATTTTCCTTTTTCATTTGTTAATTTTACAGCGCTATTAGAAAACACTCTCATTCTCATTATCATGAATGACCCTTGCCAATTTGGGAAAACTTGTTTTAATTTCAAATTGATGCCGCATGAAACATAAGGTTTCTTTATGTTTTATCAGGCCCACTTTCACATGGTTCGGGCTTCAAATGATCTCAATCAGTCCTTGTTTCCCTTAAGTGCCCCTATCATCTTCCCAATTGCTTCATGATTGAACCTTCAAGATTAGACCTAGAATTATGTGTGCATGTCATGTCACTAGAGTCGACATAAAAAGAACTAAGCAAAAGAAGTTTTGACTAGAAATAACAGAAAACAGAGAATTGCTTTTAGACAGACGGGGAAAGAGTTTATACAACAAAACAAGCAGAATAAACTGAGTTACAACATTTAGAACAAACCTAGACAACACTAAATGAGATACTACGACCAAAGGAACTGGACAAAATGAAAATGATAGAAGGGTTTGATTTACAAGACAATATCCAGATTACAACCCTGAAATAACCTAGACAACAACAATGACAACAAAATAAGCCACTAAAACTCCACACTGGTTGACCAAGAAATGGAGAGTCTTTCCAATTACCAAGCTCAACATCTTAGCTATTGACATGCATCAACAATATTAGGACCTTCACAAGTCTTCATTCCATTGTTCTCAGCAAATTACTTTTGGGTTTACAGTATCAACCAACCCAATTTTGTTGTTATCTGCCATTGCCTTTTGGCTTTTAGGTTGTGGGGAGGAGTTGTTACACAAACCAACAACCTTTCAAGAATGAAGATGTCAAAAGGGAACAAAATGGGATTATCCCGTTAGCGTTAGGGCATTTAACAGCAAAAATATCACATTAAGGATGCAATACACCTAAGTAGTTAATCACTTCTATTATGCATTTGTCTGGCTACTTGTGTCATCCCGGCTTTCCTAATTGTGACCTCTCATTTTATTGTCACTCACGCCCTTTTATTTTATTTTATGTGACGACCCAAAAGGTCATCACCGTATTTCTCCCTTTTTCCACGCTTTCGAGGCCTTGAAAACCTTATTTTAGTTGCCTCGATTTGCGTGTGCAGTCCGGGCACGAAGTCGGAAAGTTTTTATGTTAAAATATGTGAATTCTATGAAAAATTTGAAGAATTATGATATTAATATTGATATAGTTGACTTTGGTAACCATTTTAGGTAAACGGACCTGGACCGTGATGTGATGGTCCCGGGAGGTTCATAGAAAAATATAGGACTCGGGCTTGTGCTTGGAGTCGAAATCCGAGGTCCAGAACCCCGGTAAAAGAATTTTTCTGTTAAATTATTTTCTAAAATTATTAAGGAAAAATAGAAATGAAAATGAGCTAGAAAATATAGGTATCGGGCTCGTATTTTGGTTCCGACGCCCGGTACAGGTCTTAAATATGCGTTAAGCGCTTTCTGTGAAATTTGGTCGAAATCAAACGTCGTTTGACGTGTTTCGGACCTAAATAGCTAAAATTGGAAGTTATGAGCTTTGAAATGAAAATTATGAGTCTTGGGGTTTGATTCTTTGATTTTTATGTTATTTTGGTGATATGATCGCTCGAGCAAGTTCGTAGGATGATATTGAGTTAGTGTGTGTGTTTGGTTGGGAGCCTCGAGGGCTCGGGAGTGTTTTCGTGGGTGTTCGGGATACTTTGGAATAGAAATATGTTGCAGAAAATCTGCTGTTGGCACTCAGTGAAATCCTTCATCGCGTTCGCAGCATCCCTTTCGCGTTCGCGTAGCTTGTTCCCATAGACCTTCGCGTTCGCGTTCAGGCCATCGCGATCGCAAAGCTTTATTGCTTCCTTCAACACATTCGCATGGTCCCTCACGCGTTTGCGTAGGCCAAGACTTTAGACCCCAAATACTTCTTCTACTTGTCGTGGTCAGCACCACGCGAATGCGATGCCTTGATTTGTTAAGCCTTCGCGAGCGCGTCCCTGTTCACGCAAACGCGAAGGGTATTTTTGCCCAGTGAAAATTTTTAATTCAAAACAGTGTTCATTTCGGGACTTAGCCATTATTTCACACGAGCTCTTCATTCCAACACTCCATAGGCGATTTTCAAGCTCCTCTTTCTCCATATTTCTTTGGGTAAGTACTCTTAACTTCATTATCTCCTAATTCTTTCATCTAAACACTAATTTCCTAGTTCTAAGTCATGAATTCAAGGTAGAAAATGGGGAATTTGGGTAGAACTAGGGTTTTGGGAATTTTGGCTGATTCAACCTCAATTTGGGGTCGAATCTTAAAACAAATTATATATTTGAACTCGTGGGGTTATGGGTGATTGGAATTTGGTCTGAGCCTCGAGTTTGGACCATGTGGGCCCGGTGTCGGATTTTGGTATTTTGGAAGAATGATGGGAATTTCATTTCTAGACTATGGGATTATGTTTTTGAGCTCTTATTGATACTATTGAACTAAATTGTGCCTAGATATCATTGTTTCGGAGTTGAATTATAAAGGAAAGGCGGTTTTAGAGCCTTGATTGCTATTTTCGGACCGAGGTAAGTGTTTGTTCTAACTTTAGCTTGAGGGAATAGGATTAGGATATTATTTGTTACTTGCTATGTGAAGTCGATGTATAGGCATGGTGACGGTTATCTTTGCACCTGAGTCTAGCATGACCGTGAGTCTTAATTGTGATTTATTCGGATTTCGTGATGCACCTTCTTGATTAATTGATAAGCTTAATATAACATGAATAGCTGAGGAAGGTTTGTAATTGGTTTGTCATTTGGAGCATTGGCTTGGACTAGAAATTGATACTCGAGAAATAAGTAATTAAGAGAGGAAGTGTTGTGATTATTCCCTTGCCGGGATTAAAGTATTTATTGTATCCTCCCTTGCCGGGACGTGTAGTTATTGGGTATTTCCTTGCTGTGATGTTTCGTTAAATTTGGTTGTTGATATTGCTCCCTTGACGGGACCTAATGGGAAGGGTTTAATTCCCTTGCGCGGATTTCTTCCACTATTCGTTACTTCTTTGCCTCCTTTGTGGATGCTGTTAAGTGAGGAATTATATCGGAAGGGTCCGGTTGCATGCCACAGCACTATCAAATATAATAATTGGAAGGTTCGGGTTGCACGCCACAGCACTAACAAATATAAATTCGTAAGGGTCGGGTTGCATGCCGCAGTACTAACCAATATGAAATCGGAGGGTCGGGTTGCACGCCGCAACGGAGTATGGATCAAGTATATTGTTTTCTGTATGTAGGGTTTTCCTGTGTTTACCTTATCATTTGTTACTGTACGGTTTCATTTCTTACCCGATGATTTCTATATTTAAACTATCGTACCCCACAGTATGCTCCCCTCCCTCTTAGTTGTTTAAATTCGTGTATTTCATGTTATTGCTCATATATCTGCACATGTTAATTATGATAGGTCCTGTCTAGCCTCGTCACTACTTCGCCGAGGTTAGGCCAGGCACTTACCAACACATGGGGTCGGTTGTGCTGATTCTACACTCTGCGCTCTTTTGCACAGATACAGGATTCGGACCGCATTAGCAGCAGTGGTGCAGGTGTTAGCATTCAGATCCGCGAGACATCGAGGTAGCTTGCAGGCGTCCGCAAGCCCGGCATCTTCTCTATCCTTACTTTATTCTGTTGTCCCATGTGTTCGGGACAAACGGTTATATGTATTTCTTTCAGACCCTTGTTTCAGTATTCTATAGTATTCTGTGAGTAGTGACACGAGATACTGGGTAGAGGTGTATTTTGAAATTTCCTCATTTTTGTTTTGCAGTTAAGTAGTATTATAAGTGTCCCGCCTTGATTATTATTTCAGATTATTATAATTGTTTAAATGAAAACAGTAGAAATGTTATATTGTTTGGCTTGCCTAGCTCCGACAGTAGGCGCCATCACGACTCCCGATGGTGGGAAATCCGGGTCGTGACAAGTTGGTATCAGAGCTCTAGGTTGCATAGGTCTCGCTACTCACGGACAAACTTGGTTGAGTCTGAGGGATCGGTACGAAGATGTATGTGTTTATCCCCAGAGGCTACGAAGTTAGGAAAAGTTTCACTTTTGTTCTTTCTCGTCGTGCAATCCCATTTTTCAACACTGATTGTCTTTCCTACTCTGTTCTTTCGCAGATGGCGAGAACACGTGCTTCTTCATCTACCACACTGCAGTTCGAGACCCCAGCAGCGGCCCCAGTGGCGGAGCCTTAGGTCGGTTTTGAGAAGGAGGTTCCCATCCCAGCAGTTCTGGTGGATCCAGCTCAGGTCCCGGAGGGATTCATAGCCACCCCAGTTCTTCAGGATGCTTTGGTTAGATTGGTAGGCTTAGTGGAGAGCGTCATTCGAGCGGGTTTGCTTCCAAGGGTTCAGCCAGCTGTGGCAAGTCAGCTAGGCGCAGCGGCTTAGGCCAGGAGTGAGGCCATATTTTAGGAGGCGGCCAATGTGGGCCGTAGAGTTGAGGTGGTCCTGCCACAGCGAGGCGGTCATAGGTCGGATAAGAGGCCCCGTCATGCAGGCAGATTCAGAGGTACCTCGTCTGGAGGTAGAGGTTCTTATGGTAGAGGCCATCCTCCCAGGCCCTTTCAGTCAGCTCCCCATGTCACTCGTGGTTCTTCAGGTGGTCATTCAGGCCGACAGGGTCAGTCTCAGTTCCATCAGCTGCAGCGTTCATGTAGGTGTTATGAGTGTGGTGAGTATGGTCACTACAGGAGGGTTTGCCCGAGGTTGAGGGGTGCTCAGCCGCAGCAGACGAGGTCTTGCCATGCTTGCGGTGATCCGAGGCATATTGTTAGATATTGCCCTCGAGTTTATGGTAGCTTCCAGCATCAGAGTTCTCATGTTATGATTCAGGCACCGGGGGTTCCACAGCCTGCCCATCCAGCTAGGGGCGGTGGCAGAGGTGTTAGAGGTGGAGGTAGAGGTGTTAGAGGTAGAGTTCAGGTCGCTAGAGGTAGGGGCCAACCAGCAATTAGGCCAGAGGCTGAGTCTACAGGTGCAAACATTACAGGTACAATTCTGATTTGTATTAGAGATACTTCAGTGCTAATTTACCCTTGGTCTACGTATTCGTATACGTCGTCCTATTTTGCAGCCTACCTGATTATGCCCAGTGATGCTTTGGGTATTCCTGTTTATGTATCTGTACCGGTGGGCGACTCCATAGTAGTCGACCGGGTGCATCATTCCTGTGTGGTTGTGTTGAAGGGTCTTGAGACCCGTGTTGATTTATTGCTCTTAGATATGGTGGACTTTGACGTTATATTGGGGATGGATTGGTTGTACCCGTATCATGCTATTTTGGATTGTCACGCCAGGATCGTGACCTTGGCCTTGCCAGATGTACCCCAAATTGGAGTGGAGAAGGACCCCAGGACATGCCAGTATTATTCCGTATGTTAAGGCTTGACGCATGGTCGAAAGGGGGTGTTTAGCTTATTTGGCATATGCTCGTCATTCCAGCAGAGAGGTTCCTTCTATTGACTCAGTTCCTATTTTTCGGGAGTTCCCAGAGGTTTTCCCTTCAGACCTGCCGTGTATGCCGCCCGACAGGGATATTGATTTTTGTATTGATCTGGCTCCAGGCACGCAGCTCATTTCTATCCCGCTGTATCGTATGGCCCCGCTAGAGCTAAAAGAGTTAAAGGATCAGTTGCAGGATTTGCTTGACAAAGGCTTCATCAGGCCTAGTGTTCTCCTTGGGGTGCGCCAGTTCTATTTGTGAATAAAAAGGATGGATCGATGAGGATGTGCATTGATTACCGGCAGCTGAACAAGGTGACAATAAAGAACAAGTACCCACTGCCGAGGATTGATGATTTGTTCGACCAGTTGCAGGGTGCGAAGGGATTTTCAAAGATAGATTTGAGATCGAGTTATCATCAGCTGAGGATTTGGGCGTCTGATGTCACTAAGACAGCATTTCGCACTCGGTACGGGCATTATGAGTTTTTGGTCATGTCATTTGGGTTGACCAATGCCCCAGCAACATTTATGGAGTTGATGAACCGAGTGTTCAGGCCTTATTTAGACTTGTTCGTGATAGTCTTCATTGACGATATTCTTATATACTCCCGCAGTCAGGAGGAGCATGAGAAGCACCACAGTGTGGTTCTTCAGATTCTGAAGGATAGTCAGTTGTATGCTAAGTTCTTGAAGTGCGAGTTTTAGTTGAGCTCAGTCGCATTCTTGGGTCATGTCGTATCAGCAGCAGGTATTCAGGTAGACCCAGAGAAGATAGAGGCAGTCAAGAACTGGCCTCGACCAGTTTCAGCTACAGAGATTCGGAGTTTTTTGGGGTTAGCAGGTTACTACCGTAGGTTCGTGGAGGGGTTTTCATCCATTGCAGCCCCTATGACCAGATTGACCCAGAAGGGTACCCGGTTCAGGTGGTCAGACGAGTGCGAGGAGAGCTTTCAAAAGCTCAAGACAGCTCTGATTACGGCACCGATATTGGTTTTGCCCACAGGTTCAAGGCCTTATACAGTTTATTGTGATGCTTCCCGTATTGGGCTTGGTGCAGTATTGATGAAGGATGGCAGGGTCATTGCTTATGCTTCGAGGTAGTTGAAGATTCACGAGAAGAACTACACAGTCTATGATTTAGAGTTGGCAGCCATTGTTCATGCTTCGAAGATTTAGGAGGCATTACTTATATGGTGTGACGTGTGAGGATTACACCGAGCACAAGAGTCTTCAGTATTTGTTCATTTCGAAAGAGTTAAATTTGAGGCAGAGGAGGTGGTTAGAGTTACTGAAGGATTATGATGTTACTATCTTATATCACCCTGGGAAGGCCAACATGGTGGTCGATGCATTGAGTAGGAAGTCCGCCAGCATGGGCAATCTTGATTATATCCCAGTCAGCCAGAGATCGCTTTCTTTGGTTGTTCAGGCCTTGGCCAATCATTTTGTGAGGTTGGATGTTCTGATCCTAGCAGGGCATTAGTGCACGGTTGCTTGATCTTCATTGTTGGAACGTATTCATGAGCGGCAGTTTGAGGATCCCCATTTGTGTGTCCTAAGAGACACGGTGCAACGTGGAGGTGTCAAGAAAGTGACCTTGGAAGATGATGGTGTATTGAGATTGCAGGGGCGAGTTGTGTGCCGATGTTGATGGTATTCGAGAGTTGATCTTAGTTGAGGCCCATAGTTTTCGATATTCTATTCACCCGGGCACTATGAAGATGTATCAGGGTCTGAGGTAGCATTATTGGTGGCGTAAGATGAAGAAGGATTTAGTAGCATAGGTGACTCGGTGTTTGAATTTTCACCAGGTTAAGTATGAGCATCAGAGGCCCGGTGGTTCATTTCAGAGGATTGAGTTTCCCGAGTGGAAGTGGGAGAGAATTACCAGGGATTTTGTTACTTTTTGAGGTAGTTTGGGTTATTGGTTGTAGGCTGACCAAGTCAGCGCATTTCATTCTAGTTGCCACCACCTATTTGTCCGGGAGATTAGCCGAGATTTATATCAAAGAGATCGTTCGCCTTCATGGGGTGCCTATATCTATCATTTCGGATCGAGGTCCGCAGTTTACCTCGCGCTTTTGGAGAGAAGTTCAGCAGAAGTTAGGCACCCAGGTTTAGTTGAGTACAGCATACCATCCTCAGACAGACGGTCAGTTGGACTATTCAGATATTGGAGGATATGCTTCGAGCCTGTGTTATTGATTTT